>JAUZNC010037036.1:6901-18765 GCA_034780395.1 Vannuccia rotundouncinata | reverse complement strand
CACGCGATGCAACATACTTTAGTATAGAAATATTTTAGATGTCCAATCTAGTTCTATATATAATATACAATATATATTGAATATTTAAGTAACTGTGCAGCAAGTAAAACAAACCTGTCAACGAGGTACACAACTATCTGCATCAACTCCATATAAAGCCCGGTGACACATCCCTCCAACAGTTCCTGAGATGTCAGGTCTCCCTCCATTCTTGAAGGCACATCGCTCGCGGTACGTGGTCTCCCTGCTGCTCCCGGCCTTCCTGTCCCCATGCCGAACTCCTCCGTTTGCAGACTGGCCACATTAGCATCGAACACGAAGTGGTTGAGGTGGTCCAGCGAGAGGCCCAGTAGAGTGGCCGCTTTCTGAGCAGAGCCAGGCCGCTGGAATCGTGCGAATGTGTTGCCAGGCTCACCACTGGCCCCGGTTTGTACTGAGGTGGCTCCAGCTACGCCCAGGTGGTAGATGGCAGCCAGAACGCGACAGATAGAGTTCCACTCGGCAGGGCTGATACCCAGGAGAGTGGCGGAGAGAACCACGTGGTCCCAGGCTTCCTTCCCGGCCTTCTTGTCCTCGGCCTACGATCGTTATCAGAGGGTTTAGTTTATTGACGTTTGCAGTAAACATGGAATACTGTTTTACTGATCCAACAGATGGTTTTGAAGTTTAGAAATTCACAAATCACAACTGAACGATTTATATTTATTTATTGATTATTGAGTTTTAGATCATTAATGTAAATATTATTGTTATAAATTGCTCGTCGTACATTGAATAACATACAGAATAGAAGTAGAAAGTCTAAACAAATAGTACCATTATTACAATATAATAAAATACAGAAAGGATAATTTTTTTAAATATAGAAAGTTGTTATTATTTAAAATAATTTTTTTTCTATGCATTGATTAAAAAATTATTTTTTCCCTACAATCCATCTATGATTTTACCTACCCATTTTACTTTTCCCTATACTCATTTTTTTATTGACTAATTAATTATGGAAAATTAGATTACTTTTAATCAATTCATATAATCAATATTTATATCTTGCTAAAACTAAACTGTTAAATTAATATTTGTATAATATAGATGATCGATGGAATTATTTAAATTATGAATTTAAAAAGATTAAGAAAAGTAGATAAATAATTGAAAATATAAGAATTTTTTTAAGCAATCAAATAACCATCTACCTTGATATATGAGTATATTACCCTGAATAGAAAAAAAACTACGTTCCTTCATTGGTAAAGCACATTTCTATACGAGAATATCTGTTAATACGAGAGAGCGAGGAGTATATAGAAAAGTAATACTTTTCCAATTTCAGGAAAATAGTCATAATTAAACTTAAGAGTGATAATTTCACCAAAATATACTTGAAAATTATTGAAATTATTTTAATAATGCCTCGAGTATTTTTTATTTATAATAGAGACTTTATAAAATCATTAATTAATGAACTAGCTGTGTTTTCTCTTTTAATGGGAAATTGATAAATGCGCAAATATCTGTACACGACGCATTGAAGAATCTGAAAGTAGGTCTTATAATGACCATTTAAAGCTGCATGCCTCAACCTGAATAACACGTGCACTTGTACAAAAACATTCGAATGAATAAACATTCTGCGAAGTGGAAAACATTTGGTGGTATAAGGTTCACAGAACAAGTTTTCTACTAAAGCGGTATCTATATACTGCAGAGGTCGTAGAGAGAAGTGATTCGCAGTTTACTGAACCCCCTGTGAAAGAACAGATTGATGGATAGTAAGAGGAAGATAGATGTCACGGCAGTACACATTAATTCTATGCGAATAAATGGGGCTGTATACTGATCATAAATCGTTTCTGATATAATAGATGGACTATAATATACCATAATATTTAACTTTTTTGATGCACAATTATTTCTTTTCTGAGAATCAATCGATATACATATTAATAGATAAAACACATGATTTAAATGATGTCATGTTGTTGTTGAATAAACATCTTACCCGTTGCAATGGAGTCATAAAGAGGTTGGTCTCTTCAAGGTTCTCAAGGAAGAATTCACGACTGCAAAGAATTTTAGAAAAAAGTTTTAGAACTAAATAAAAAATGATAATTTGCCAAACTAATTGCATTACTTTTACACAAGATTAAAGGTATTAGTATAAACTTTTTAACTTTTCTTAATCCTCAATGGAGTTTTTATTTTTTAAAAAGGTATAACGAATGTATTTTGTGTAAAAAAAGAAAATCAATAAACTCGAAATGACTCACCGTTGGCTGTTCTCTAAGCCGGCCAGCATTTGATAGAACACGTGGAAGGCTGGCTCTCCTTCCGGTCTACGGACAATCCTCGACCTCTCCAGCAGGAAGATCTGTATGTGAAGCCCGGTAACCGGGTGCGAGCAGCCTTCCGCCAGCTCCAAGGTCGTCAGACGGGCGCATCGTGAAGCTCTCGTGTTTCCCAAGGTGCGAGCACAAGTGAAGCTGTCCAACAGACTCCAACAGGCATGAAGTTTTTCCACTGGAGTAATGAATGACTTACTAATTATGACCTATTTTTACATGGGTAAACGTGGGCTGCGTGTACACTACACTCACGCCGAATTTGGCCCTAGGTCTTCGCAGAAAGTAATGAAATGACCTAAGTTATGACCTCCTTTTTACCCACTTATGACCTACTTAATGTGACCTACTTTTGCATGGCTAAACGTGAGCTGTATGTACACTATACTCACCAGTGACCTTGGCCATCGGTCTATTAAGGAAAGTATTGAAATGACCTTCTTAATATGACCTACTTTTACATGGCTAAACGTTAGCTGCATGTACACTATACTCACCAGTGACCTTGGCCATCGGTCTATTAAGGAAAGTATTGAAATGACCTACTTAATATGACCTACTTTTACATGGCTAAACGTTAGCTGCATGTACACTATACTCACCAGTGACCTTGGCCGTCGGTCTGTTGAAGAAAGAGGTAGCAGAGTCCATCGTAGCGCTTCTGGTACGCTGACAACCGCTACCGGCTGTTTGTAGAATGTAGTTGATGATATGGCGATCGGTGGTACTCTTACCAGCCCCTGATCGTCCCAGGAGACAGATGACCTGACTTTGACGAGTGGTTTGCAGGGCCTGCAGAGCCATCTGTGCGGTGGCAAAGACATGGGGCGGCATATCCAGTTGTCGGCCACCGCGGAACATTTCCATCACCTAAAGAAATGGGAAGATCGATGTAAGAGAATGGAAAGACTAGCTATACTATGAGGGCATACACAATAGATTATAGAATAGAGTGTCTTTGTGTCTTACTTTTTCTGTGTAGATAGAAAGAGGCGCCATTGGGTTGACAACGACCAGACACGGACCGGCATATGTGTGGATCAAGTTGGACCCGTATCGCTGACGCAGAACATGGAGAACGCTGGATTCATTGACGAACCGGAGTTTAACAAGATTTTCACATCGGTCGAATTCAACTGGGTTTGCCTATAGGAGAGTGACATGATTTTATTCAAAAGATACTTTCCTTAAAAAAATGTTGGCATAGAAAACTAGAAAGAATCTAAATAAGCTGTTCACTTTAATAATAATCAATATAAAAGTACTGCCTACAACCTATAAACAATCTGATATTGCTAACTTTACTGAGCATAAGTGTTGGCACATTAAATAATTAATGAAAGGATACATTACAACAATCAGATCAAAATTTTAGTTAAGAGTCTCTTTTATTACAGTGTGAGGTCAAACTGATTCCATATTTTGCGATAATCCATTCTTCGTGGATAGGACTCAGGAACTATTGGAGCAGAAAACAGAAATACTCATTGGTCTAAGGAGGCTTGGGTGAGCAAATAGTTTAGGTGTAGGTGAGCACAAAGAATGAAATAGGTATGTGACCTGTGTTGGCCTTAATCTATGTCAAAAGGTGCAGCCTAGACGTACCTGCAGTGTACACCCCACCCCGCAACTATAAAACAAACATTTACTTTCGAAAGTCAACTCCATATGTTTACTTTAATTAACAGGTTCATTAATGCCAGCTGTTTTCATTCGAAATAATACCTAATAGAGTTTATTAGTTAGTTATTTCAACAAAAATCTGGTGATTGATTCAAGAACTTATAAACAATTAAAGAGATTAGTTCAATTAATTATTTTAAAATATTGGCAAACTTCTAAATTTAACTAGTGGAGGAAAGATCGTTTTTATGGAAGAAATATATTTTAAAATTGGCATTAATCCAATCAAAAATTTTCTGTTACTTATTAAGTTATGGCAAGATGTACTAGGTATGTGTTTGTTAACAAAATACTGGAATAACAAAATATTGTGTAGACTAAAATGACGTTTAACTGCAGACTTAAAACTCATCAATTTCTCTTCTATAAAATCTTTGTTAATTTAAAATATTGATTTTTTTCAATGGCATATATTCTGTTAGTTAATATATGCAGAATATATTCAAAGAAACTTTACAAAAATTGAACTAAAAATCACTTTAATTCTTTTTACTAAATCATTACAATTATCATTAAGTAGTTAAAGTGGTTACGTCACTCGACTAACAAAGGATAAACTGTAACAACGATATTGTATTTTAGTCTGAAGGCTAAATTATTGATAATCGATAATGCTATATATTAAATTATAAATTTGTAGACATTAATTATTGATTTTATTATTGAAATTTACTGCCTATGTATATGTCAAACTTAAATCAGAAAATCAATAATTATTGGTCGACAAATCAATTGTTTAACCGGCATGCTATTTTTCCTGGCTGTATAAGGTAACTGACATGCCTATAGTTTCGTCAGTCTATTAATGGTTAAGTTTTTGTTTTTGTCATTAATGATTTGTACGCCGGGCGTGTATATACCGTATATACAAAGAATGCTATACCTACGCATATTGGAAATGGATTTCATTGATGAAGTATAAAGAACTATAAGACAATTTAATCTCCAGAACACGACCGCTCTAATAGTACACGCGTACATCATTGTGATCAATTCTAGTTAAATGGTCAAACATATAAAAAATTTCTGCAATAATTGGAGATAATAACATATTTCTTTGAATTTTATTTGACATCTAAGATAAAAAGTCCAATCAAATCATTTCGATATAAGTCAACTAGCGAATAAAAAAAATTAACATCTAGCATTCATAAATTTCGAATAACATTTTGAGTTACATTGTTGGAGAAATTTTAACATTCTGCAAATATATATGAAAGCAACTTAATTCATTTAAAATAAAGATAAAAATAAAAATAGTCTATATAATTAAAATTGCCGTACATGTCGTTTTTGAAGGATTCCCTACAAGCAGGTAAAATTTAGTACACACATGCTTATTTTAAGAGGGGTCACCTATTTATTAGAACTCATACTATCAACCCATATTTCGAATAAAATCTGCGCATCCACGGTCTTCAATATATTAAAAAGTAAACGATTTATACTTTCTATCCCTCGATAAATAGCAACTGTTTTCAGTAGAGAAGACCTGTCAGATAAGCGTGCGATAATGAATTATAACTGTTTAGCATATTATATTGATTATTTGGGTATAGTGGCGATCAATACTATGGTTATTTACAGTTTGTAATCACATTATAATAGATTGTAATTGTTTCTTCAGTCTAATTGCAATGAATGAGCAGAGAAGTAGCCGGATAGAGCCAGGATGCGTTAAATCCTGCTAAACAACTTTTATGCAAACTTCTTTTGTAGCGGAGAGAATGAAGATTTTATCTTCTTGATTTAAATTTTATAGCAAATATTATGTTTTCTATATGATAAAACGGTTTCTAAACAGCTACTAATTGGAGGTGCCTTATTTTGTTACCTTTTATATTGAATAAAATTAATCTAATAAAATTTGATAATTCTTTTATCGGTTAACATAGTCTAAGAGAGGTTTAATAAATAATCTTTTTATGGTTCCAAATATTAATTTTCAGACACTATTAGACTGGGAGTTACTTCTGGAAAATATCTAAATTTGAGAACAAATGGTTTGTTACTTCTAGTAACTAATTGCTACTTTTGATTAAAAATGTGAAATTCTTGTGCTGCAAAAAAGTTATTAGATGAAATATTAACAAGCTATTGTTTTCATAAAGAATAGGAGACATTGTTATGATTTTGACAAATTTCGATGAAAATGTTTATTTTAAATAAAGAAAAGTATTTTACATTTTTTCTATATGTTTTATATTGTTTTGCTCATCTAAGTAGATAGCAAATAGAATTAGTGGCAAAGAATATCTTATCAACTTTTCATATAGATTTTAATATTAGTTGCTACCCCCCTTTTTACCATACAGATAAAATAGTCTTGTGAGTTGTATACTTTTTAAAGAAAATGAGAGTATTATTCATATTGTTAATAACATGTTGGATTTCTCAAGAAAAGTTGGAGGCATAGATCATATAATATACTTTCTAGGTATACAGCTCACTAGCCAAATTTGTAGCTTAACTTGGGGCATGAGGAATGATATTTAAATCTATCTCAACAGTTTATAAAATGATGTAATGCCTCATATTGTTTTTTTTAAATTTATAAAACACTTTTGATGAGCAAAAAACGTATATTACATTTTGATCGAAGTTTTTCAAAATCCTGGAAATTTTTCCTATTTGATAATATTTCATCCATAATGAATGGTGTGCAACACAAGAATTACGTATTTTAAAATCACAAGGAAAGTTATACATTTTTCAGAAGTAGCTCTAGACACAATAATATAACCTACATCTATAACCAGAGAATGAATTTTAATTATAAATCTAATTGTTATCATTTTATCAATTTTCTGCCCAAGTTTTCTTCCCCACTAACCATTTCTATGTTGTCTTCTTCCACGTTGATCTCCTCACCGTCATAGTCAAGAACAATTCGACACCAGCCCTTCTCAGAACACCGTTCAACTAGTCGAGCCCCGGTGTAAACTTCTTTGTAGAACAGCCACACCCGATCTCCATCACCGTGACCCCAACTTTGAGGACGACCCTGCCGATCATGACCGTTGCCATGGTCCCCATTCTCACGATATTTCGGTACAAGGGGCTGTTGAAAGTGCATTCGAGGTCATGTAATCTATTACAACTTGTTAATAACGAAATTTTGCATGTTAGAAAAAAGAAAAGCCGAAAATTTGTACTACCAGAACCAGTTAATTCAATTAAATCTATAAATATAAGTACAGTTGACAATTGATATTAAAAATGAGTCAAATCATAATTATTTTTTTTTAATTCAATGTATAATTGTCTAAATTTTTCAATTCAGTACTAAATTCTTTTCCTATTATTGTGAGCATAAAGGAGACCGAAATCTTTTAATTTAGAAATACCAGGCTGACTCCCGGTTTACGATTTGATAAAAAGTCAGTCCAAATCAGTGACAAAACGAATTCTTTTCGTCCGAATTTGTCTAACCTTGCTTTTAGAAATAGAACTAACTTGGCAGGATTCAAACTATATGAATGATTATTTTACACAGGAAATAAAACTATAGATAATCACTTTTTTATGAGCTATGAGAAAATCATTGCACGAATTTGTCGAGACAATGTCTTGTCGATGTTGATTAATCGAGTAATTTATTTCATATTTTCAAAACGTACAGTTAACGCCATTCCTATAAGGTAAAACAGAAAATTTTCTTAAAAATTCTATTTGAAAATACCTTCTTCACAGACCGATATTCCACATTAATTGGAGATGACACTGTCAGCATTATAATATGTAAGCAATATCACTTTCAAAGGAATGAATTATTCATAACGTCGTAATCAATCGATATATGATTTAATTCATACTAAATAATCCAAAAATTGACGAACTCGAGTGAAGAATTCAAGGTCATTTTGAAGGAAACATTTATTTATTAGATTGATAGTTAATTGACAGAATGTGATGGATTGTGAAATATCCGTAGAACTCAGAGATACTTTAATTCAGGCAAAGTCAGTAATATGTTTTAACTAAGGTGTAAATGGATTGTCTCAGTATACTTGTAATGCGCAACGCTTTACCAGTAAAGAATCTTGCTAAGCATCGCTCAATTGCGTAGTATAGAGACACACATACACACCCAAACAGCAATTACCATATTATATACGTGCCACCCCCTTAACGATTGTCGTTCACAGCATCTTTGCATTCTCTGCATTTCTGTGGAATGGAAACTCTATCTATGTCCTTGCCAGTGAAATTATCTGCTGTAGGTATTCTGTTTGGTAAGTAGTATATATATACATACTATAATTATACGCTCAGGTGCACAATTCAGAGCGAATAACCTGTCCTACTTATATACAACAACAATCTATGTGAATCTAGTATACTAACTTCGGGTAAATAAAGAGTAGTTACTATATCTCTGGGAATTAGTGATGAAATTATTTTAGAATATACATCGTGAACTTTTTTTAAAAGGCTAAAATTGAAATTTAAGTTTAAATGTTAATTTAAATATTTTTGAAATTTTTATAATAATCAATAATACACTTATTAATTTATTTACATTGGTAAATTTCATTGAACATTTTAAACTTTAATTGATTTTTATAATTTAAATACCTACATTTCAAAATAATATCAATAATTTATTCTTATTTTACGATTAATAATTAATTTAATTTAATTAAATATTTAAATAAAATGAAATTAGTTTATTACGTTGAGGAAACAACATATTTATTTATAATGAAACAGAAAATTAAAATATAAGCAAATTGTCAAATTTTACAAAGTACCTTTTCTTTATCGTCACTGGACAGTTTTGAACTTTTCGCTCGATCTAGTAATTGCATTGAACATTCACTCAGTTCAACCAGTTGACGCACATATAATGTCACTTCCTTGTTTAATTGGCTAATCAATTTCTCGATGTCTGAAGACCTTATGTCCTCCGTTATATCAAGATTTTCAATTCGAATTAATTGATCGCCTGGCAGCAAACCAGTACTTCCACAAATGTCTTTGGGTTCTGCAATGATTACCTAAAATAACGATAAATACACTTCAGTACTAAATAGTAGTATATATATTAAATACGTATTTATAAATGATATATAAATTATATTTATATTATATTATAAATTTATGTATTTATAAATTGAATTAATGGTACTTACTTGTCTGGAAAATTCTATATATGTACCATCTTCCGCAAAGTTTCTAAAAAATGTGAATTCTTGACGAATTATCACTCCAAAGCGGTTATTGCAGTTCTTTTGAATTGTCAAAATTCGAAGAGGTGTCTCAACTGCGGGTTCAATAGCCGCAAGATGGAGGAGAATGAATAAAGATTGGTCGGACTCTCTGTAAAAATAGAAATTTTAAAATCTCAATCACTAAAAGTATTAAAACAATTTAAAATGGTTAAAAAATATGTTAAGTAAAATGATACTTTTTAGTCAAAACAGTTGTTACATAAGCAGCTCTATAGTATTAATACGATGTTGCTATTGAACATACAATCAATTTATTAGCATAAAGTCAACTTTTTTTTAATAATTGTCGACATTCTCTTGTCCTATAAATTAAAACAGTGTCTCTAAACAAATGTATTGCGAGCGAGAAATGAACTCGTAATTTTAAATGTAATTTTCCACTTGAAGAGTTACTGTTGTGCTACTTTAAAAAAGTTGATTCATCAATTCAGCTTTTTACACCTTTAATTTAGAGGTGCGTAATCACAATTTTAAATAAAAAAATTTAATCTGGTTGGTCTGGAAATAAAACAGAGATACAGATGTATTTGTGTTTGCATACTCTGCTGAAATTGAAGTACCAGATCCCTCAGGTACAAGCTGCACGCAAACCTGGGAAGCTTCTTTTGGCGAAACTGGAGTCGTGGTTGAGGGTTGAGAATGAGAGAATCGTGCATGTAGATTGAATTTAGAAAGATCAGGGTTGGACGAATATGACGTCAGAGAAATTGAGTCTGACCCTAACCCCATCAGTTCATTTTGTTTGCTGACGTGTCCTAGATATCCAATTAAATATTTTAAAGTAATGCTTTCAAATATTTGTTATACATTTAACAAAGAAAATGTAAGAATTAATAATATTGTTTATTTTTCATCGCAATATATTATGAAAGTGTAACGGTTTATTTCGAGATTACGTATACTTGGCTTGGGATGGGCTGCCGTTTATATGATTGCGATTGATAAATCGAATTTGTAATAGAAATGCAACTACCATAAATAACTTAAATCATTTTAGCCCTCTTAAATACAATTTGAAATAAATTGATAAAATAATATTTCGTCTCCTAATTCAAATGTTTCCTTAATAATAAAATTCTATATAAAATTCTGCTTAAGTTACGCTTTATTTATAAATTAAGAAGTATCATTATATATTTTTTTACTTGAATAAAAAATCATTTTGGAAAAATTCAACTAGGGACTTTTTATTTGTTTTATAATTACGACATAAATGTGCTCAAATATTTTAAATGTAATAATAACAATAATTATTGATTACAAAATCGACAAAATCGACAAAATTAAGAATTAAAAAAAAACGTTTTATATTTACAATTTATTAGTTTATTGTGATAAACTGAATGTCTAAAAATATAATTCTTTGTGTTGCGTACAAGCAGGAACTTAAACTGTATCAATGAAATAAGTTTGTTAATTTGAACTTTGATGTTTGCAGACAAACGAGGAGTGTCACCTGCAAAGAATCAAATTTACATGATCAAAAGACTTGCAATATTATTTCCAACCGTATTGAAACACTTATAAACCCTGATCATTTAACTGTGAGTTTATTAGAGTGAGATAAGTCAGATGTAGGTGTGTATGTGTTCAATACACTCATATTGAGGGTATCTGTGTCGATTGTATTGATAAGGAAAAATTGTCATATCAAATGTGAACGATAGATTTTTAATTATATTATGTTATGTTACTAAAAATTAATTATAACGAACAACGTAAACACTTTAATCCTTTATCATTTAAACTTCTAAATAATCTAAACTTCTAAACTTCTTTTGTATTACCGAATAATTGACTATGTTTGTACTTCTCATCGTCTCCTTTAGGTTTTCTCTTTTTGAACATTGCTGAAGACAAATTTCTGAAAGTAGAACAAAAACAGATAGGAATAAAGATTCAGTTAAGTGAAATATTCAAATATTTTAAAAATTAAATTATAAAATACAATTGTACGTTTCGTTAGGTTCCCAATCTATTTACCAATTAAGGAAAATGTACCTGAATATGGTAACCGAAGTCCATATTGATAAGAAAATAGTTTAAAACAAGGGATAAAAAGGAATTTTCAAGGTTTGGATTGTCTACAAGTACAATGTAAGAAACCAGAATAGAATAGATAATTGTTTTGGAATGACAATCTGCAGTTTTGAATGCATGACGAAACATTGAGAGTTAGAATATAAAGAACAGGGGCGGACGCAGGGGGTACATGAGAAGCACGCCCCCCCCCCCCTCCCAAGAAATAATTCGTCCTTTCTATGATAGTTGTAGTATTATTGTGCTATTATATGATCTTGCGTCCTTATATGATATGCGCCCTAATGACGTTGTGCCCTTATATGATATGCGCTTTAATGACCTTGTGCCCTTATATGATATGCGCCCTAATGACGTTGTGCCCTTATATGATATGCGCCCTAATGACGTTGTGCCCTTATATGGTATGCGGTTTAATGACCTTGTGCCCTTATATGATATGCGCCCTAATGACCTTGTGCCATTATATGATATGCGCCCTAATGACGTTGTGCCCTTATATGATATGCGCCCTAATGACGTTGTGCCCTTATATGATATGCGCTTTAATGACCTTGTGCCCTTA
>JAUZNC010037014.1:2044-18771 GCA_034780395.1 Vannuccia rotundouncinata | reverse complement strand
AATAAGTCACCTTAACTCCTCAATAAGTCACCTTAACTCCCCTCAACCCTCTGTTTCAGCGCATCTCCACAAGTGACCTCGCCACAGCAATCCACGCATTCGACGATGCCATAAAAGAGCACGACACCTCCCCCTCCACGCCCTCTCCCCCTTCTCTCTGCGAACTGGAACCCGAAGAAAAACTCGTCTCCAATGGAACGGTAACCTCAGAGATCGTTGAGGAGGAAACAGTAGCCCCTCTGAAGGCTGTCAGTAACAAAATGGCCGCCCCCATGAACGGTAGCAAGTCTCCCACTTCAACGGTTGATTCCTGCCCTGCCAGGACCGCCAAGAAAACAGCATCCAGCGGTGTTGGAAGCGTCTTGATCCACTGTGTTGTGGCGCTGCTTGTATTGGCGATAATTCTAATAGTGGCCACAATTGTCCTCTTCGAGACGAGCATCAAGTCCAATCTTCTCGATATTCCAGCTCTCAACGAGTTCTATCTTCACATTTACCAGCCGACGCGCCAGGAGTTGATGGGCAGCGGCCGATAAACTCCCCATTATCCTCCCAGTGATTTCAAGTTGTCTCCGTCTACAATCATTCCAGAAGTGAAGCTCCCTCCTACACAGTTTATCGGAGCCCGAGCCACACTTTGTAACTAAATTCTATATCGAGACAATCCTTCATTACATGATTGTGAACTTGGACATGTTACACCCAATTAACCGCACACCACATGTACAATCAACTTTGTTTTGCTTTCTATCAATCGATTTATGTTTCACACCTTCCTTTTTATTTATTCTTGTTATTTTATACCTTGCTATCTATCTATCTATCTCCCACCTCCGGAATCACTTTGTCATAATCTGTAGCTGGTAGTTGTATTGTTCGCGAGTCATTCCACAGACTGACCAATAGAATTCCTTGTGTGTGTAATCGATGGACGCCAACAGCCAATCAAATTGGCTCAATATCCAACTTGAAAGTATTATTGAAAGTACTACCATCAACATGACATCCATGCTGTGTCCTCATTGATTTAATTATTATTGTATTCTTCTCTTATTTCCTTTCACCAAACAAACAAATTGCGTTCCTGCCCAATCGGCACTTTCTAATTGTTATTTTTTTTCTTTTTTAAAGATTATATATTTTGAATTTACACTCCCCATCCGAACGACGCTAATGTTATTTATTATGCATAAATTCAATGTCTATAGAGTTACAATCTGTGATTACACATTTCTCGATTTAATGATTTGCTTGTGATTTATAACCATTATTACATAGTGCATATAAACTGTAATTGCTATGCGGTTAAGAATTGGCAGATTTCACGTAAATTATAGATAAACTATTGATTAATTCAATTCTGATTTTTCTTGCCCGACTATGGCGCCCATTTGCCGAAGTCCAAAAGACCTGGATCTTTCCAAATATGTCAAATAATTTATCTTTGTTCTAATGTAACTTTGTCAGCTACATATTACTATACAGTATCCTTTTCTTATGATATCTGCCATTATCGCTACTCACCAAATGAAGACTTTCTTTTTGTAAGCAAAGTAGCCGTTTGTACGTGTCCAATAAATTGTTCTTATCAAGTATGTACCGCGTTCTTGTAATGATTTAAGTTGTATTCAAATAAAAAGTATTCTTATCACTTAATTGAATATTTGTCTAAATTAAAATTGATAACAATTAGATATTGACTTAAATGCTGTAATAATTTCTAAAATATAGATTTTTAGGGTTGTATTAAATATCGCAGATAAGTATATTTCATAGATATTGTATAATATACAATATTATATTATTATATATAATTATGTTATAATTATTACATATAATATTATTATATATAGGCCTAGATTGGACATCTAAAATATTTCTATACTAAAGTATGTTACATCGCATGTATGGCAAATCCAGAGTTGTGATATATTTATTTAATTGATACATATGAACAATTATTGAATTTAATATTACTACAGTAATTACTAATAATATTGAGTTATTGAAGTGACAACAATCAGCTAGATTACCAATCTAGTTAAACTTAAACAAAGATAGTAAGTACATCTATGGTATATTTACAGCTGATGCATAAATAAAATATCCTTATTTAGAACTATCAATACGTGAGAAACCTTTTGATAACTTTACTGTCTAATATAAATTGTATGCAAAAGTTCTATACCATTTGCAACGGAATAAGTTTTCAACTTTTAATCATAAAACTATAATTTCACTATTAAATAGCTACGGATTATAATACTGTCCAAAGGGGTGTCTATATAAATTTGGTGTCTGTTTATGGTTGGAAAGGTACAATTTACATGCAAAATGCAGATCAACCAAATTACAGTAAAATGAGTGATGGTAAACTTATTTAGAACTAGCTATGCAGAATATTCCACCTATTTTTAGAATTACACGATGTATGTAAATTAATAATATAGCTTTTGTTAAACAGATATGACTATAATGTATGTTCATCAAAAAATATATAAATTCGTAATTTTAGAAATCTTTTGAATATCAGATATTTCTTGACATGGATCAAATATTCATTTTATACAATGGGGATTAGATAATCAATACGAAATTCATGAGAGTCATTATATTCTGTATAATTAGTTTCGTTTTAAAGATGGAATTTAATCAATTTATATTAATCTAAAATAATATTGATTGAATTCTCTCTTTAAAACGAAACTAATACAGAATATAATTGAAATGCGGTGTAGACACTTTTTTGATCAGTTTGCCAGTCTAGATAAATTATATATAAGTTAATGGTTTTGACAGTATAAAATCAACTTTCACTATTTCACGAAACTTTTGTATTTTAAAAGACATTAACTCTAAATTTTGTACTCTGACAAAATTGCCCTACTGACATTGTTATTAGTTCCGTGTTAATCTTAGATTTCGGAATCAATGAATTTTAAAAAATAAACATTGAAATCTATAAAAAGCTGAAGGTACACTTAGTGAGTCATTAAAATTAGTAAGTGGGCACTTTTGAAACAAATCTTTTTACATTTATGAATATTTATTATTATTGATATGATCTATCTGAATAAAGTATAATAGTTAAATATGTCCCTCTATTTATCATTTGAAACATAGAAGAGAACGTTATTGTATTCAAAATTCTTACAACTTGTTCGTTCGCTAAACTCAATTGTATTCATTTTTCATACAATAAATAACTCGCCATTGTGTACAATAATGCGACGCAATGCAATAAAATATTATTATTTATGGGATCGATATCTTTAAGCTTTATAAATAATAAATGTATCGATCTATTGGTAATTCTTCATAGCAGCAAATACAATGAAATATATTTATAATTATAGCAATTAACATATTCATATATAGGAAATGTAATAATTACGTTTGTAAATATCACTCTAACAAACGCTTTTGATTACATAAGTTACACATTAATAACATATATAACTACGCAAACTCGTTTAAAGTATAAGTTGCAAGATTCAATTACAGAAAACTGTTTTAATTACTCAGCAAAATAAAAGAAAAAGTGAAGAGAAATCGTGAATCTAAATTTAATCCCCATTTCAAAAACCGAATTTTAATTTCAAAATCAAATAAGGAAAACCACAGGAGCCAATTTAAAGTTGTATGCTATATTTCACTTCAAGATATAGATATGAAAGACACCTGCCTTGGTAAGTCTTTCAACGAGCGAACAGCCATAGAAAACTAATCAGAAATATTGAACAACTTATACTTATAATAAATGACAAATTAATAACCAAAACTATTGATTTAACTCTTTATAAATGAATCCTTATCTTAACGTAGTGTTACATTACAATATACATTCGGCAGATTTAAATGTAAAAACGATACAAATTATTAGCCAATTAACAATACAAAAATACTAAAATTTCACAGTGTAAAGTTATTCGCTAAAAATTAAATTATTTACACAATACTTTAATATAAAAGCAAAGAAAAGGTATGTTTATAATTGCACATTCATAATTATACAAGCAATTGGTAGATGTAATCAGGTAGACATAATGATTTAGTGGAACGTAGATTACACAAGTATAGTTACGTGGACAAGGAATCGGATAAACGCTGGAAAATTTGTATTTGTGTACACGACGCTCCAAATCGAGAGGTAACAAGCCCTGATCCCATGTCGATATCGATTGAATAAGATCAAGATCACAATTGAAGAGTTCTTGCGTACTTTACACTGTTCCTCTTCGCATTATCCCACACAATGAATTACAATGGAGGTAATTTACTCCCAAAAAAGAATTCTAACGAATGTTTAAAACAGTTATTAACGGAGTGCTGGCAAACAAGCATACTAAACACACAACTTATTACAACGTCTGTACAGTTTATAAAAATATATACTAGCTATTTATAAAACCACAGTCGACCCTCACTGCTATAGAAAAACCGATAAATTGTCGTTGGACAAAAGGTGGGGCAGCTTTGGGCATGAGAGAGGAGGGTGCTTCATGTTAAAACTGGTTGGCGATCATTGATGAGGAAATATTTGAGGGAAATGATAAGATCCAACACCCGCAATGTGGTCGTTAACTGAAAGAGACAAAGAGAATTGAAATAAGTTAGATGCTGCAAGGATAAGAATACTGCTGTATTATGCATACAACTTCAAAGTCATATTTTTTATCATAAAGGTTGGAAAAAGTTGTTTAATTATATCTGTTTAACTTCAGGAAGGTTTCCATATTTCTGATAAATATGCTGAAACAGAAAGAAACTAAAATCTACTGAGAATCTAGCTGATTAAAATAAATAATAAAATGCGTCTTTCAAGATTATTGGAATTAAATATAGATTAAAATGTAAAATGATACAAAATTTAATTAAAATATGCAATATGAAAAAATTACTGTAAAATTATCTAAATTTATCTAGATTTTTATGAAATACGCATTTCCACTTTTCTGAAATCTTATAAAAACCTTTTGAAAACACGTTAGAGAGGAAAATGATGCGAACATAAAAGTAAAAAATAAATAAAAATTACTGCCTGATATTTTAAATTAAAATTTAAAAGAAACGATGGATTCTGATTGAGTGTCAAATACAATGGATAAAACTATGTTAATGGATTGGAATTACTTTCAGGAAAGAGACATACACTATGCTTAGTGGTAAATAAATGAAATGCGGGAAAGATATCAAAAACAGAAGAGTTTCCGAATTCTAGAAATGATGTAATGTTAGCATTGTTGAAGTACTTATGTTATTAAGTCCGAGTTAATATGTAAGAAGATCGGGATGGATCTATAATTTATTGTATACAACGGCCGGATAATTACATAACCAGAGGATTTCCTTACTAATTAATTAGGTCAGATTAACCAGACATACTGGTTGTGCTAATGCATATGTCAATGATACCATTAATTATAATAAAGACTATTCGAGGAAAGAACAAGTTTCCGCTCGCAGTATAACAGAAAAAATGACACTATTAAATACATTAATGACTGAATTTGTAGAAGGTTACAGCATAGCTGAAACCCCCATTAAGTTCCCCCCTGTGGAAAGATTCAGAGCACGCCTCAATAACTCCATTGCTGAGTCAACGAGATAAATTCCCCTCTTCAAATGAGACGAAAGAAATTGTAGAGAGGGTAAACAGATAAAGACTATAGATATAGAGAGACTATAGATAGGTGTGTAACAATAAAGGATTGATCATTTATGAACTCCAATTTTAGCATCTGTAATAGCAATAAAATTCTGCTCTTTAAATGTGTTTATAACTACTATACAATATGTGTGTTGCACTTTGTTCAAATATGAATTATATTAAAGGTACATATGTCTACGTTTCTTATAGTCACTTTTCATGCATAAATAATTAAAATCTTAACAGATATATTATAAGACAAATTCATTCAACTCAGCTGATTGATTGATACAAATTAATACTTTTGGTTGCGAAAGCTGGATGGATATATACATTTTGGTAACAAATACTGTAACAGTATCACAAATATAACCAAATTGTGGGGAGAATATTTACACTATACGACTACTAAGTGTTCCAAATCAGGGTCACCATTAGTAGGCCACCATCGATATATTACGTTGCTTAAAAACCAATATATCACAGATTAATGTGTAGTTGAAGCACAGTTTCAATTTGTGAGAAAACACATGCAGAAGGGTAAAAACAAATGATTTAAGCCTTAAAAAGCGTATTAGTGAATTATTCTTAAAAGGGGCGTTGGCTTCGAAAAAAATTAATTCTAAAAATATTTGTTGATAATTTTTAACATTTTAAAATAATTCCTATCTTGTTGAAACGATAAACATCATTCTTTAAACGTATTAATGCAGAACAATGGTTGTATACTTTTATAGTTACAATATCTATCTATCTAGAAACAACCCTAAAATGGCTTTGTACAACTATATGTAAAACACTATTCATATACCGGTAGTTCTAAATGTATTATTAACCCCACGTGATAGTACTTAACCTAAACACTTCCTGCCCCAAACGTGCACAGTATTAGTGTTAATATGAGGGTAGTTTTAGACTCGATGGGGAGGATGACTACAGTTGTTAGAGATTCATTTCACCAATTGATTCGCCAATTCTTCTAATAAATACGGAAAATAATGCTAGATGTCTCCTGATGTTGAATGTGATGCCCTACCTACTGGCTTTGTTCAACCAGTCACAGTGCGGTAGGGTAGAAAGAGGAGAGAACACATAGGAAAATGAAACAAGGAGAACATAGAAGCTTGTCTCTTTGTCTGAGGGTCTTATAGAACCACCCCTTCTTACGATATCGCTGGGAGATAGAGATCTCAAGTCACTTCCTATCTCAGGATTTGGCCGATGTGGATTTACACGTTGAGGGATTAAGGTGAATAGATTGGGTAGCTAATTGCAGATGGAACTTAAACATGACAAATCAATATATTTAGTAACTAAACACTAGTTAGATGTCAAACAAATAACAGTAATATTCGATTTAAACTCAGATATTGATTAATAAATTTAAATCTAAACATAGGATATATTATGCAATATAAAACGATATATAATACAAACTAGGTACATATATAATATATAATATGTAAAAACGTTAATAGAATAACATAGAAAAGCCAATTGATAACAGAAGTAAAAAATTAATATTTGTTATTCTTATTTACAACAAATTCGTTTAGTATTTGAAGGTTTTCAAGTAAAAACAAATCTCTTTTAAAATGGGCGAGGCATAAACCACAAAAACTCTTAGATCTGAAAAACAAAATCGCTAACAAAGAAAGAATCAAGCGAAATAACTATATTGCTCCAGAATCAAGCCATATATATATATAGAGAGAGCTACTAAGAGCTATGTGAATGAGTCACCCCTCTGTGACTGCGAATCGTTATAGATTGACAGCTGGAATAGTATATAATTATATTCATCCTCCGTTCCCCAGCTAAGGGAAACTGATAAGCAAGAAGCTAATAATTCTGCAGTAATTATAATCTATATTTATATTAATAATATGAATTTATATTATAATCAATAAAATTTTATTTTAATTTAATTTAATATGAATTTATATTATAATCAATAAAATTTAAATTTACTATAAATTTATTTATGACGATTTATAGAAGGTTTAAATGTGTAGGATACAAATCATAAAATTCACATAAATAGGCAAATCATATATTTACCTGGTAGATTAGAAATCTGCTCTGGTAACGTCTTTGAAGGCATAATGTGAGGCGAAAGATGAAAGCTGGCTGGACTTGCCAAGTTAATTGGTGGTCGGATACGATTTGGAGAGGAATAATTTGGAAGATTAGGGAGCCCTTGTCTTGAGGAGGGCCCAGACTTCATACCTGCTGGATGTCCACCGTAAATCTTGGGTGAACTTTGGTTAGATATAGATAGGTCCTGGACATGTGATGAGAGTCCACAACGAGGGTCTGAATAGATGGAACCATTGAGTTTACTGTTTTTAGGAGACGAGTAGCCGACGGGCGAATGATGGGATGGGGGTAGAAGAGAGTGGTGGTTCAGCAAGTGTGACGGGATGTGATGTGAAAATGGAGGTCCAAACATTGGCGGTTGATGGGCGTGTGCAGGCAGAGGATGGAGAGAGAATCCGGACGAAGAAGCCGATGAAGTCAGTTTAGGAGTTGACGGCTGGAAATCTTCCGATCTAGGCGTTCCCTCTCTCCTTCTAGGGCTCTTCTCCTCTTCTTTCGCCATTGCTGGTAGTAAGGAAGGTGGCTGACTAAGACAGGGAGGTGTGAGAGGAACCGAAGGCGATCTGGTTATCGGGACATCGGGTCTTTTAATGTCATCTTCTTTCTCCAGCACAGGAGCCGGACAGTCATTGGAGTCGGAGATGTCCGAATAGGCTGGGCTCTGTTGCTCAGGGTAACCAAGTCGGGGGCACATTCCATTGGTTTTGATATCAGGAAGTCGTGGCGACGAATGGTTCTTTAACATGGTTAGAGAGTTGTGTCTTCGGAGTTTGTTTTGCTTGTCAACTGGAGACTCGTGTGCTGACGACGAGGCTGATGAAATAGGGGAGACACCGTCGATTAGGTATGCCGGAACTTGGTGTCTAGAGTGCCCTGGGGGCTTGGGTCCTGTGGGGATCACCGGTAGAGCGGGCATAACCGCACCGCTGTTTGTAGAGGAGGTATACGCATTAGCAAGCTTGGAATCAGTGGTCTGTGGCGTTAGGTCCACGGGGATACTTGGGAAAGACACGGTTGGTATGAGATCAGAATTAACAGCACTGGTCACCACAGATGGCTGTGATATTGACGGTGTTTTGAATAATTCCACAGACACGAGAGAATCACTGTTGACGACGGGTTTTGTATCGACCAAAGGGGGGTGGCATGGCTCTGTTTCGTCCAGGGGGACAGCCGAACTTCGACGTCGTCGCTTGGTGAGGGAGCCGGGGGAGTGTTTTATCGGATGTGCTTTACGCGAATGTGTCTGATTAAGGTGGTAGCGAAGAGCGGTGACATCCACGAATCGTTTACTACACGTCTGATGCACACAAGCGATGGGGAATTCAGCCGATTGCGACGTCTTCCTGTCCAGTTCGCTTCCGTTGTGCCCAAGAGCGGTGTGACGAGGGGAACGAGAGGCATTGCTGCCAGACTTTTGACCATTCCAGTAGGCAATTCGAAGTTTCCGACGCTTTCCACGACCTCGATACCGATTGATAGGACGAAAGGGGGAGTTGTAACTGCGAAGACTAAAAGAGAACAAAATAAAGTCAACAAAGAACGAAATAACAGACACACTAACTCTTACAAATTACAAAAATCACCCATTCAAACAAGTTGAATTATTATTTTTTATGTAATTAATTTTTAATATTTTAATTTACTTTAATCTACGCCTGTCTAGTTATCCTAGCCATAGAGAGTCTATCTGAATACCTATTCAGTTATCGATTAATCTACATTTAATTTAACCTATGCTTGGCTAGTTATCCTAGCCATAGATTTTATCTGTATACCTATTCAGTTATCGATTAATCTACATTTAATTTACTTGAACCTATGCCTGGCTAGTAAACATAGAGTGTCTATCTGTTATTCAGTTATCGATTAATCTATATTAGTTTGACTTGATTTTGAAAATACCCTTAGACAATCACGAGAGAAACAGGTGTACAAAGATACACCGGTGTTATACAAGTTTTACCATCTTATTTTGACATAGCTCCAAATCTCGAAAAAATTGTAACAATCTGAATCAATCGATAACAATTCAGCTAATAAAGCATTAGCAAACTTTTAAAGTGTATTACGCTAATTAAATTAGAATAATAATAAAAGAATTTCAAATTATTGACACTTACAAAAGGATCTATATACGTTCCAATCTATTTTCTCGTATAATAGAAATTTGGTAGATGCCATCATAGCGTCGTGTGCTATATCAGATATTTGTTATTAGTATTGTATTTGCTTAATATTCTACTAGGTAAAGAATACCTATCCTTTAAATTATTAAATATGTACTCAACCCCAAGTTGGAAATGACTACAAACAAGTACATTTGTCTTACTACATGAAAAATGTAATTTTTAATAATATAACGCAACATATAAAAATAAGATGAACGGAAGAAAAGCAATAATTATGTTAACACATTTGAAGTAAAGGAGTATGCAAATGTGTGCCTACCACAAAGGGGCGAAGTCATGCTTGGTAGCGTCCATCAGGGAACCAACATATGTTCGTCCTCTCCAGGAAACATTGACAACAAGAATGCCTGAAATAGCAAAAGAATTAGGTAGGCAAATCATTGATTGATATAGTCTAGCTGAAATACACTACATTGAGCGCATTTGCGCTAATGCTATCGATATCATATGTGGTCACTAAATTGCTATAGTTATATCCATGTCAAATATCTATTTACTGTACCAACTATATAAATAAATAGAGCGATTAATTCTAAACTAAATTTAACAAAGTATAAACAAATGTGTTTCTTTGAAATAATTCTAAAACTAAAAATAATTGCTAACGGTATGAATTATAAATTTCGCACAATAAATGTATTCGTCTAACTGCATTCGAACTAATAAGGTATACATGAGATATAAACATAGAAAAAGGACAGTACACATACATCTAAACTTAATAGAATGAGTAAGAAAATACTAACGAACAAAGACTCCCACCCACACACACACACACACACAAGCTACGTAATCTTTTCGTCGATATAATGTTTTCATCCAAAGCAACATGTTCCCAAGCCGCCATGCTCGTTTTTTAAGTCATTAATTCTAATGGTAGCGAGACATACAGATTTAGTATATAGTAAGAAGCTATGAGTGAAGATAGAATGTAATCTATCGTATTTTATAATGGGGATTAGTCAGGGCACGAGATTCATTAAATCAGCATTTAAATGACATAAAATAGCCTAAATTTAGGTTTAGTGTTTATTAATTATTCATTTACATAATGTATAGGTTACAGAAGATTATACACAATTTAAATAAATCTGAATGATATTTATAAATAATTAATTTCAAATATGTTTACATTAATACCAAAGAAAATAGAGAACATATTACCCGTGGTTGTTTCTAACCATACAATTCCATTGAGTGTAATACTAGATCCTGGTTCGACTGGACCTAACATGTCTGGCTGTGTCATAGTAGCTATAGAAACAGTATTGACACCACAATCTTTAGTCGAAATCTTATGTGTCTAAAATAAAAAAATTCAAATATATTTTACATCAAATAAACGACAATAATTCTGTTAACATTAGATCAATTAATTAGTTGTGTGATAATCAACAATATGTGCACTATTATGAAAATTTACTTCACAAAGATAAAAAGTACATTAAAGTTTAATTCTAGATCTATTATGTATTAATACATTACTTTTAGTGATTTGTAATATCTGAAGTGAACTATAAACACTTAAGATAATTGATAATATTGTTCTGTAATCATTAACAAAGTGTAATCATAAAGTACTTTATTGTTCAAAACCAACTGACAATGTATAAATATTACATCAAATAATTTATTTAATTAATGAATTAGAATTGTAGAATTAATATTACGTGGTTTGTAGGAATTAGAAGGTAATTATAACCTTCTTTTCGTACAGTATGGTGCATATTTTCATAGCTGATGGCAGTACATTATTTAGAAATGAGGGTTATATTATTTATAAATTAATAAAATGAATAAGCGCTGCGATCTCAATATCATTATTTCTAAATATATAATCTACTGGCAAAAATCACAATCAATATCAATCGATATTGATTTATTTTGACAAAATTTAAACATTTAAAAAAGATGACACAATCCGGTATTATATTAAAATAGAAAACCTTTCCGACGGTATAACAAAATCCCGTTTTTGTAAAATGGGATTAATTACAAATAAATATTTCATTTTATTATTATGCAAAAATTATGACTTATAATACTTGTCAGCGTATATCTACGACCTTCAGTGTAATAAATATCCTAGAAACATTTTTTGATATTGGTGTATAAAAGTAGCAAAATAAAAATAAATTATTGATAAATATTAAATTAAATTCGATACTGTATAGATAAAACATAGATTTGAATATTAATAGACTAATATTTATAGAAAATCTATAAAGTGTAAAAATTTGTTAAAATATATATTTTCATAAGTTACAAATGTTAAAATTGTAATACTTTAATAAATAAATAGAACATGTATGGTTATGGTTAAAATATATTCTGTATAAGTTAGTAAAATAAAGTTGATACAAAACTATCAGTTAGTCTATGATATAAAACACCATTTTCTTATATGCATTTAGAGAATACATAGGATTTACAACTATAAAGTAAATTTTATGAAATAATGGTGAATATTCAAAAGTTTTTAATGTTCAATGTCTATATTGGATATTAACAAAGAAAGGAACAATGGTATTACTAAGCAATAAGCTATGATATTGTAAAACAAATCGTACAAATGGATAAATCGTATCAATAAATAAATCGTATAAATGAATAAAAATTACGATATTTATAAGCATCAGTTATGTATAGCTTGATTCAATTTAATTTAAATCGATATACCCATAACATTTAATCTAGAAGCAGAATATATAATATAATAAACAAAGACATATACAAACGTTTGACTTGTAAATGATCAATTAATTAAATAGGTAAACTCGCAATAAAACGACAAAAAACAGATATTTGAGTAAAAGGTCTAAATCAAAAATAAATGATTTAAACTATATATATTATCATTGCATGCAGTAAAATGGATTATAAATATAGACAAAACTTACATCAATTTTTCGACGTTTGATCGGCATAATGACATCATCATTTTTTCCTGCAAAATCATAAGGATCAGTCTTTTTAGAAGTAGTTTCTTGTTTACATCGATTTCCTTTCGATCCTTTTTTATGTTTTGTATTCGAATCAGATTGAGCATTATCAACAGAGTTTATTATTTCATGTTTCACTTCAGATTTGTCATTACCACTTTTTCTTTTGATTCTCATTTTCAATTCAGACACATTATGCAAAGTTCTAGACGATAAAGTAGAATCCGAATCACAGGATTTTATTGAGGCTGTTCTAGGTGTCAAAGTGTGGTTTTGCATGTTAGATAAAATGGAATCTGGGGGGAAAACTTCTAATGAACCACTTGCAGAGATAAATCCGGATGGCACAAAAGAATAACTTTTATCAAGAACACTAGAGGCTGACGATGGTTCTGCAGCAGTAATCCACAAACTCACAAAATTTTCTGCGTCAGGACTGGACTTGTTGGTCCTCTTCGTCGAAGTATCTGGATCTACATTCGGGGGTAGCATTGGTCCAGCATAATGTATATGATTTTATAACAATGTATGTGGTATTACTGCAATACCATTCAATAATAATTAACGTAAATATTATAAATAGTTTCACAACTTAAACCTATAACAATGAAAAAAGCATTGTAATGTTTTAAAACGAAGGAAATTTCAATCAATATATTTGTTGGCCAAAGTAAAAGAAGCATATACAGCATGCGTGCGCTGAACAAAGCTACATAGTTGCAATTCAAAGCTAAATTCACTTTAGAAAATATAGGCTTCTCTGATTGGTGCAAGAGTTGAAAGCTATATTGATTTTTGACTTCGCGAATGTTTACAGCTGCTCAGCTGTGAAGCATGCTACGATTGTCTGCAGTATGTGACTTAACTTTTCCGTTAAGGATGCGATGCGTGTGTTTTGCTAATATATCTCCGATGTTTTATCTATTATTTAATTAAATTAATAAATATATGTCCACTTTATCAAACATATTCTATGTTTTTTAATATAATCGTCGAATAATTAATTAAATAATTATTAAAGTAAAGTAAGCGTAGTCATATTATTTTTAAAAATTTCAACTGTTTCATGATTTTTAAACTTTTGTTATGTAATACTCATTATAAAATAAGTTGTGAAATATTATATTTTGTTTGTTATGTAATTCTATTTTACTACCATATGTCGTACTTATAAATTATCTTCTGTGATACGGGAATAATTCTTTTTAAAATAAACAAAATTTTCTTTTATTGTCGGAATTATAATTTCTGTGAAATATATTATTGTAATACAGTTGAAACAGTGACTTCCAACTTGTGAAGACCTATCAGTATTTTAAATTTCTACTTTCATATTCATTTTAGTGACGTTTTCGTATTTTTTAATTAGACGATAGACTGAGTAGTTTTCGGAAAGAGAGGAAAGAAATATATTGTGTTAAAAAAATAACATTCTAATAATTGAGGTATTTCAAACTATGTCTCTTAAATTATAAATGTTTCTTCTAGTCTTTAATGTCTGATATATAATCTGATCAATTTATTTTGATCAGATTATAATTTTTAATATTGTGGGTTCACAGATATTTCATGTGTTTAATTATATAGGATAAATTCAAAATTATTGTTGTCAAATATGTTAATATGTGCCTACGTCATTTCTTTGAAATGTTAATTAATTACATTACATATTAGTGAATGAAATAGCGTTAACGACTATTGTAAATTAAAAGATAGTGTATTTGAAATATATTGTTATTTATATTTAAATAATTTAATACATCAAAATTTATTTAATTAAATATTCGACAAAAAATTGTAATAATGTTAAACAATTTTATACTACTGTTGATAAATTAAGTAGAATAATAAAAATTGTATATTTTATTTTAAAAATTATATTTTGTATATTTAGTAAAAAATTAAGGTATAATAGCTCTCTATATAAATTTACGCTATTATAACTACAAACACTACACAGTAAAAAATTATAAAAAACAAATAAATATTATTTTTATTAGTTAAAATTTGTAGTGGTGTAATATTATATAGAGAGCTATTGTGGTTAAGCTATTCTTTGGGGCATTTTAATATAAAATTATAAGTATTTGATTTTCCAAAGGTATAAAATAATTATGATTTTATCATATTATACAATATTATTTAACATTTTAAAATATTTGTACTGTTGCTGATTAATTGATTTTCTGAAATTAGTAAAAAATAAGAATTAATATGAGTAAGAGTTTATTAAAAAAAACGATCGTTCTGCATATTAGGACTCTTACTTTAAAAATTAATAATTTTTGAAAAAGCGAAACAAAAAATGCACTTTACACGATCTTTCAAGTTTTTTAATTGAGCCTTATTAAAATTCGCCAGATTTGATATAAAATGAGAATCTATAAAAATTTCAAAGCAAGAATATTAATATAATTCTCTAAATATAATCATCAAAGTTGATTATTTTTTATATTAAATATGGGTCGGACAAAGATACTTCATGTGTTTAATTATATAGTTATAATGAATTCGAAATAATTATATTAAAACATATGCAATGTATTTTGATTAAAGCTCAAGAATTTCAAAATTGAATAATGATCGAAGCACACGCAGTACACCATGAACACAATATTTAGGAAATGTAATTTTAAATCCGTTACAAATCAGATTGCTGGATTCTGCTGTATTGCAATAATTATATCCCCAGGACATCCTTTATTCTTGTTACAAACAAATTAATAAAACCAAGTAGTTATCAGCTGACTTATATTTAGATATTATAAATTGTGGATTTAATGTTATAATTTCCAACACTCGATATTGTACTTTATTTATACAATTGATTCCGTTTTTAATCTTATAATTTCTCAGATATTTTTTCGTCTGAAAACATTTTAAAACTTTACGGATTTATTTTAGCATAAAACTAACAAAATGGGGAAAGATGCACATTTTATTACTAGATTATACAAAATGTTATTGTCAAAATCATGACCTTTTAATGATTACAAATATTATAAGTAGATAGAAATACAATATTAAAATCATCTCGACTTTTTAAACAATATAACATAATACAAATAGAATAAGCATAACTATAACTTAATAAATTTTGTCCAAAATCACACGGATAACTTTAGACACTGGAGCAGTTGCGTCAACAATAAGAACATTCATATCGCCAGCAGCAGGCTCTTCTAGAGTTGATAATTGGCTGTCTAGAAGTCCTGACGGCATAAAGTGACCAACCCTTTGATCTAATCGTTGCTGAAGAACTGACGGAGGCACTTTGAGATAAATAAAGAGAAGTTTATCCTGGATATTCGCACTGAGCAACTCCCGATATGATCGTTTAAGTGCTGAACAACTAAGAATAACATTTTTATGGGGACTGTTGTAGAAGAGGATTTCCTTATGTAAAGATTGAAGCCAAGGTTCACGGTCTTCATCACTGAGAGCTATACCAGCCATCATTTTGACACGATTTCCTTCCGAATGGTATTCGTCGCCTTCTAAAAACTTCCCGGACAGTTGCTGAGATAATTGTTTGGAAACTTCTGTTTTTCCACACCCCGATACCCCAAATATAATAAGGATCATTACAGGATCACTGGAAACAATCGAATATAATAAGGATAATTACAGGATCACTGGAAACAATCGAATATAATAAGGATAATTACAGGATCACTTGAGACAATCAAATATAATAAGGATCATTACAGGATCACATATAGACAATCAAATATAATAAGGATCATTACAGGATCACATATAGACGATCAAATATAATAAGGATCATTACAGGATCACATATAGACGATCAAATATAATAAGGATCATTACAGGATCACATAT
>JAUZNC010037003.1:7728-18771 GCA_034780395.1 Vannuccia rotundouncinata | reverse complement strand
AATAATCTATGACATCAACATCCACACATTTGACAATAATTTAAAAATGTATTTTTTATATAAAGAGATTATATGATCTCTTTATATAAAAAATATATAAAGGTTCATAGTATAGAGAACCTTGAAAGTGATTTCCACAACCGTCACAGGAATATTAGAATATTTAAATGGTTCCCAATTAAAAAAAAACTAAAACAAATATTTGTGTTTGTCGAGAAAATCTTAGGTAATTTAAAATTCTGTATTAAATTTTTAATCAATCAAAATAAACACTATAGTTTGAATGCACACGAAGAGTGAAATATTCCAAGATACCTACGTGCACTCACTTCATACTTTATTTTAAAAAATAAAAAATTATCCAAATGTTTAATTATAGAAATTTTGATTGTTCGATATAGACAGTAATGATAATAATACTAAATATAATTAATTATTATAGTGAATTTAAAACAAGTCTTTTGAAACCTAAGATTCTAACCATAACATTTGAACAAACTACCAATCGATACATTATTTTAGAATATTTATTTTCTAATTGTTTTCCTGAGTAACGTCATTGAATTAAAAACTATAGGAACAAACCTTATCTTGCATTAGATGTGCAATGTGTGACAGTTTGCCCCCGGGAGCACAACACATATCCAACACAACTTCGTTGGACTTTGCTTCGAGAACATGACCGCAGACAACCGATGGAAGATTTTGTGCAAACAGACCAAATTCTTGTAATGACCCAGACGTTAACGAAGGCGCCACACAAACTGGTTCAATCATTGTTACACCAATTCCACTGAAATATAATTAGTATATGGCCCATTACTTATGAGTAGTATACGTGAAACTAATGAATAATTAGACAAACACCTGAGAGCTTGAGCTGACTTTGAGAATAAATCATGTCTATCGAGTTGAATCCTTCCTCGACCAAGAAAAAGTTTATTACCAGCGTAATATTTTGAACCTCTCAAACAACGGCCCTCTAAGTCTGCAAAAACGTCATATTCATCACCACGCACTGTACCTGTTGATTGAAAAATTTCCAAATGATTGTGTAAAAATTAATTATTGAAAAATCCACATACATGGTGGAAGACATAGGACTCCTCTAGCAAATATATGTGCGCCTCGAAGCACAGCAGAACCACAAATTGAGTCAACAATGACACAGCCCTCTTCATTCTGATAATGATAAGAAGAAATTTTAACATTAATCATGATGTCAATTTTACAGAAAACAATCATAATGTTCTGTATGATTTTGCAGTTTATATAAAAATATTTAATATCTGTACTAATAAACATTGTAAATAATGCAAACAAACTTACTGTTGGCTGAATGTCAGACAAATAATTTTTGATGATCAATAAATCAGGCATAACAGAATGATGAAATATTTCTATTTCTCCAAAATGTTTCTTCTGGATAAAGTCCTAAAATATTGGTGACATAGCTTACACTGTTTTGGTATTTGTTTAAATAAATTAAAAATACCTGTTTTATCATGTCTTTAAATTCCTTCAAATGTTTTGCAGAAAATTGTGGTGATGTTCTTAAGGTTGTAAATAAGGGAGGTTCTGAAAACTTTATTGCAGTCATTGTTGATTCACTGAAATATAAAATTAAATGGAACAAACTTGAACACCATAACATTTCCTTTATCTATCAAACATGAGTAACCATTTTAATAAATTTGTTTTGTGACATTCACATAGACTTGTCTAAACTCTGTACACATTGATCAAAACTCATAGCTACCGGTATCTAGGACCTGTGCCTAATTCGTTTTAGTACTTCCATTAGTTGCATAATTTATATATAATGTATTGTCTAAATTGCCTGCATATGTAAAATATGTGCATGAACAAAATTTTAACAATTTGTATGAGTCTTAGTAACTTTTAAGACTCTTCATATTATAGATAATGTGTATCAGCATACTTCACAAAGATGCAGTGTTTCCCTGGCCAATAGCATTACCATGGCTTAAATTGTTTTAATAACCAATCAAATGTCTGCTAAGTTTAAGAAATCTGAAATTTTCAACATTTTGTACCATATTTTTTTAACATTGTAGCAAAACATTTTTCCTATTATAGCTGGCTGTAAAGAAGATTTTAATAGCAGTTAAAGGGATACTCAGGGCTTGAAATTAATTCTAAAATGATTATTTGAAACTAATACAAATAATATGTCCACATGGATGTGAAAAGTGCTACTTGCATAAAGCACAAATTATTTTCAGGTTATTACCTAGAATGCAAATAAATGGGTGTTTAAAATATCCTATAATATATTATCTTGTTAGAGAAACTACTATCATGAGACACAATTTTCAAAATGTATGAATTTTAAAGCTAAGAAACATTATTCAGTTATATAAATAATATAATGAATAATGGAAATCAGAAATAGTAATAATGAAATTAACAGAATTAAATTAATTTATGAATAATTTTGAGCCCCTGATGGTGTTCAAGAGACATGCTCATAAACATGCATAATGAGCCCCTCACTAAACTATTTTAAAAAGAGGTCATATAATGTGTTTAGAAGATGCACTCATTAAGCCATCATAATCAGAGCACTAATAAACATAGAATTCCTTCTTTACTATAAATAGGAAGCATTTTTAATTGTCTACAGATGTTTTGATTCATGGAAACAAAAGGGATGTGTGTCGGCATCAATGGGACATACCTCATGAAATATTAATGCATGTGCATGAGAACACTGAAAGGAATATATATGTGTGAAAAATGGCCAAGTAAGTGGATGCAGTTAATATAACTAGAATAATGAGTTAATGAGCACTTAATAAGGTGGTATTTGCGGCCGTATGCATGCAAAAGTCTAAATTTGTAGAATTCTAATCAGTAGAACTCTACAAGTCTAAACTCCAGTTAGTCTGGAGTGGTCTAATCTAATAATTGGTATGCTAAATACAAATCTAACTATAGAACTCTACATGTAGAACTGTAGACTTCTAAATTGCTATAATTAGTAACACAAGTCATTTTATTCTACATGTAGAACTGTAGACTTCTAAATTGCTATAATTAGTAACACAAGTCATTTTATTTATAACAAGGACTCTTATTGGTGGAAACTCAGTTATCTAATTTAACTATTATTAGGTATGGGAGGTTGTCATATTGTTATCATGTGGGTTTTGGCAACAAGCCAAAATTACACAATATACAGTAACACACTATAATTTGTTACAAAGAAATATAATGAACAGTAGGTGTTTCCCACTCAATAGCATTACCAAGCCCTAAATTATATGAGTCTGACCAATTACCTAAAAGTCCGCTAAGTTAGGATAAATCTCAGATTCTATGAGCGTTTTGTATAAATGCTGTAGCAAAACATTTGCCTTTTCTATTCTACATACTGTCCCATAAAGAAGATGGTAATTAATTATGTCTATTCCACAATCAACATCCAATTGACTAATTAAATTAAAGGTAGAAAATTTAGATGTGATAAAAAGTATAAGTCCAAAGCACGCAATTGCAGCATCACAAGAGCAGCTATGGAGAAAGATCACAGTGATGGTAAATTCTGAAAATGTAGTGAATTGAGCACCCATGACAAAGAAACGGAATCTTGCCTGCATATTGATTTAAAGAAGTCTAAAGTCTAGACCTCTACATTTGCCTGTAGAACTCTAAAAAAATATATGTAGAGTTCTACTAATCTAATTGTGTGTGCATATTGCTGCTGCCATCATTAAACTTTCACCAGATTGATATTTTATGATGGCTCTCTGGAATGCACACATAATGAGGGCTAAATAAAAGTATTGATTTTTTTAGTTCTCTTAAACACTTGCTCTCTTAATGAGCCCTCCTGAGTTTATGAGCTGTCTTAAAAACACCCTCCGCGATAATTTAAAAACTAAATAATAATAGGAAAAATTATTTAAAAATTTATACTTTATACTTGGACCATGATGCCCATGTATATTAGATAATTATTTTAGAAAAAATTATTGACCATATAACAGATCTATTAACCAATCTATTAGAATCCAATTTGTGACATTTTTATTTACCACCCTCTGCCCCACTTATTTAAATTTAACTTTATAAAAAGGTGCCCCATTTATTAAAAGAAATATACAACTTTAAAAGTTAATCACACATTTAACTATTTAAAAAATTCACTTTTATAGGAATATTTTTCACTGCAAATAAAAAAATAGGACATTAAAATTTATATAATACAATTTACTGACTTTGAAAGAAACTTAATGACTTTTACTTATAGTGGGCTTCATATGGACTAGTCTGGTATAATAGAATTTTAAATATAATTGAGCTGAACTGGTCTAAGATTTTTTTCAATAGAAATTATTGCCAAGATATTAGGAATGCAGAGCCCAATTTTATATGTGTTATATATATTATCATTACTGAATTTATCCCATTCATAAATGGAATAGGTATACTAATAACTGATAAATAAATCTTTAAAGCATAGTTTACATATTATAAGTGGCCACAAATGGTATAATAGTAATGTTTTTGTATGAGTAATATATTTTTATAAATAATATAAATTGTATCATGGAAATTATATTTTCTTAACAGATTAAATTATTTTGTGTTAGATTTCTAATCAGTTTTGCTTATGAAATGATAAAATACTGGAACATAAATAAATAATAATTCAGTAAGCATAGTATAATAGTAATGTTTTCTAATAAGTAGTAATATATTTTTATAAAAAATATGAATTAATTAATGGAAATTATATTTCTTTTGCTATAGACTAAATTATTAAGTTGCCGGTTTTCTATCATTATGAGAGTCAAACCAGTTGCTAGCTCATAACTACTTCATAACTACTCCACAAATGGTCAGGCAGTGGCAACCGATTGTGGACATGTCCTCCACAAATGGTCCAATTGTTATATTATAAACTACAAATCATTGAAAATTCCTATTTTTGTTTAAAACTGTTCAATGATTTTTCTTTATAAAAATTTCAAATTTAATATTTTTTCATAATGTAAAATAACATATTATACTATTTTTTATTACACATGAAACAAAGGTATAATTTGTAATAAATTACAATCTTTTAGTGTAAACTAAAAACTCTTCTGACCTATCATGGACATTCATTGTAGATTGTAAAAGATGGTAAGTGTATAAGACATAGATTATATAAATTAAAATGTTCACAAATGGTTGCCAACAAGTCTGCATTCCATGTGGCCTAGAAGGATATATCCAGCGTTTAATCAGGAATTTTATGTATTAAATATGAAAAGCCTAATTAATATATTTGCTATATAAAAGACATGGAATGCAGGCTGGTAGAACTAAATATATTTATTAAAAATGGAATTTAAATATATAAAGGAAGTGTATAGTAGGACATTTTTGTATGGCAATTATGAACAAGATCTTGCTCATGGAAAGCTTAATTTTAAATGTAAACAGATAGAAAATGTTGTAAAATATTGGGTCTGCAATTGTCACAGAAAGAAGGCAAGGTCTCTCTCTACTTGACTCTATAGTACTGCATATTCTGCAGAAAATGTATAGGCAGTGCAGCTTATAGCTAAATAGTACAAAAATTCCTGATTGTACACCAGATATAACTCCCCAACCCTAGTGCAAGATGGAATGCAGTCAAAAATTCATATATATGCATACAGCATATATATGTACAAAATGCAAAGAACTGGCAGCCGTGTAAGCATTATTATTCATTGGAGACATGGCAGTCAGTAACTTAGTAATATTTTATAATAGAATCAACACAAAAAAAAGTTGATACAAAGCTTAAAACCAATCTTATTTGTAAGCCCAAGACCTGGCTCTGTCTACAACACCTTCAGTCAGTAACTTTGTAAAATTTCATAATATAATTGAAAAAGCAAAAAAAGTTAATACAAAATTTTTTTTGTTAATGTTGATTAAAAAAAATATTTTAAAAATCTTGCCATGTCTCTAAATTTAAATAGGTAAGGAATTGTGTAAACGGCTGCCGTGTCTCCAATGAATAACAATGATTGCACGGCCGCCGTGTCTGCAGGTTCTGCGTACACAATGGCTAACAGTTTATAGTATAATTTATATTAGTAAATATTTTAATAGAATAAGTCCTGCAGAGAATATATGCAGTACTTAAGATATTTTAGTTACACCAGCGCCTCTGTGCGGTATTGGAGACACTGCCTTCAATGCAATCCTATACTCAACGTATTCAGTTACAAAAAATCAATCAATTATTTATACATTGCGCAAAAATAATATTATATTTGTTTAGCATATTTAAAGTTGCATAATATATTTTTTATCCCAAAATATGACAGTAATATTTATTTACAAACAAGAAATATACAAATTATAGTATTTCGAGTAATTTTATAATCATCAATTTTTATATATTAAACAATAAATAACATGAAAATTTTATTATTCATACTTAAATATATGAACTGCAAAATCATGTTTTTCAAAATGACTAAAACTTAACAGAAACATAATATACGACATATAATTTTTTATATATTTTTAAAAATTTAAATCTGAGTCAGCGAAGGATCTTAACACGCATATTTACTCGAACACCTTTGCACTGCACTGGTCCAATCGAGTCGAGGGACTATTTTCAGCTATAAACTACTTCGATGAAAAAAACAATATATGTAACGCCTTATATATATTATCGAGAGAACTTCCAGCGGACCAGTTGTCAGAGCCGTGTGTGGGAGCAGGTGCGACTGTACAACTTTTCAGGAGAAAATAATTACTCCCATTTGAATTCTTTACGCCGCGCTCCCTTAATATATACGCTACAACTTTTTAAATTCTGATACGTGTTCCTGAAGGTCATTAATTATTGGTTTCTTAAATTATATGTACTGATTTTCTGTTTAAGTCAATCAACTGCAGCAACGATTAATGAGTCGATCTTTAATTTAATCATTATACAGTCCCACTGTAATAGAAGACCGCAATCACAAAGCAATACAAAAACTCACCAACCCATCAATGGTGGCCGACTTCAGGCTAATATCCGTAACTTCAGTTCACTCACAAACCACAACAAATCATTATTATTAAGTTTTACCTGAACCCCTTGATCGAACGCAGAAGTAAGTTCGAAGACATATTTGCTTTTGGCCCACTGCTAGCACAACCGCATAGCAATAGCGATTTTAAATTCAGTCACAACTATCCTGGAAAAGCAACATTAAGAAAAACAGGGTGCCTCTCGCTAGCTTTGGATTCTTTTTGGCATGCCACTTTTTAGAGAAATTATGACAGATAAACGTACCATTAGAAATATACAGTTGGAATTTGAATTTTCTCTCATTATCAGCCTTCCGCCAGCTTTGTCGGATTGGCCAAATTTAAGGAGCAAACCGCTATTATTATCCCTAATTTTTATTATCAATCATATATATATATATATATCATAGACATTATATATCTATAATGTAGTTAATACGGGCCTGTATATGATATATATACAAAAAAATAATATACATACAAATACATATTTTTAGGTCAATGATTAGAATTAAAAATCATTATAAATAAATTTTATTAATATATATATACGTCAACATAATATATACAATTCATACAAGGTACCTATGTCTTATTATTCAATAATCGGTAATGTAGCGGCCACTTTGTCTTGATATTGATATTTAACAAAAATAATATGTATAGACTTCCTCGCATTTAGACAGTAGATCGTAGAAGAGTAACACAATCAATATCTATGTTAGAAAAAGCAAATCTTTTCCACTCCATGTCGCAGAGTCGAGTTTGAGTAGACTAATTCAATGAATGATTTCCAATTAATCAATAAAACACTCAATCACAGTGTGCATGTATGCAGAGTAAAGAGGTAGGTGGGGAGCATTCTCTGAAAAATTGAACATGTAAGAGGTGTATATAATAAAATCATAAGTTTTGGTTAAACACAATATCAGAAGAAAATCCTACTCATTGGACTGTTGTCGAATATTTATATTCAGTTAAGTTATTTATAAGGTATTTATGATTTTGAATATTTTATTAAGTGATGTAAAAACCACATAATATATTTTTTGGTACAAATGGAGTTTAATTATAAATTACAAATTCGATTTTAAAATAATAACAATTCATAAAAATATTAATTTGTTAAGTAACATCTTAAAATTCTATTTTATAGGTAGGTAATGGGTCAATTACATTTTACCTTAATTTAATTTTTTTTAATTTAATTTATTTTATTAAACAATTTAGAGTTATGATAATAAAAATATTATATCCATATTTGCAGTTTGAGTTTAAAAATACGAATTTCTGATACCAATATATAGATAATATAACTATCGATTTCTATACATTATAGAAATGTATTTTGTATTGTATTGCATGTAGGCATTACATTTCTATAATATAACCAGAAATCAATACCTATATTATCTATATTTTGATAGACTATGATTCAGGAATTCTGAATCACCCCATATATATAAATATCTATAATCTTTTTAACAATTTCTTCAAATTCTAAATTTGTAATTAAGTGTTTTTCAAGATGTAGTATTTCAATAAATAGATGCTTAGTATCTTATCTTAACCTATCTTTCAGTGGACCCGAGATGTCGATCATGAAACAAGATGCGCAGGATCTCTATGATCTTTGTGATCTGGAGAAAAAGGGATACATTATCAAACAGGACATGCATCGGTTAGAAAATTATCTCGGTGGTCTGTCAGTAGAACAGCTTGAAGAAGTTTTTGACTCTTTAGACGATAACGAAGATGGAACACTTACATTGTGCGAATTCACAGAGGGTTTTGGTAAGTTCAACCATGTAAGCAAACACGTAATTAAAAATTTGACAAACCATGCAACCAAAAATAACGAACCATGTAACCCAAACATATAACTAACCATGTAAGCAAATATGTAACTAACCATGCACCCAAACACGTAACTAAGCATGTAACCAAACACGTAACTAACCACATAACCAAACACGTAACTAACCACATAACCAAACACGTAACTAACCACATAACCAAACACGTAACTAAGCATGTAACCAGACACATAACTAACCATGTAACCAAACACGTAACTAACAATGTAACTAAACACGTAACTAACCACTTAACCAAAAACACTTAACTAACTATGATCAGAAGTTTAATTTAATTATTTAAATTTCATTCGTAAAATAATTAACTAATAAAATTATACTCTGGTCAAATTATATTAAAATTGATTTTAAAGTGAGAACTTATTGATACCAAAATGAATATCGACTTACAACCTCTTTGAATATATTCTCTTTGCTCAGGACACTTCGTCGTTGGTGACAGCACTGTCGAAGACTCAGATGAAATGCAGTACAGTGAGGACGATTTTGAGGAGCAAAACGAGAGAGATCGTGAATATGAGGAGAACCAGTTTAAGCAGTTGATGCTGGAGCTAGGGGCTCCGGAGGCCTTTGAGGAGTACGTTTGATAATAATGGGAATGTAAATTAATTAAGATGGTCTTGAAAACTACATATAGTACTTATGATTTTCTAATAAGTAGGTTTTCTATTGAATTTCTATATATAAATTTACATGAAAATACGATATAATTAAAATAAAAAATACATATTTAAAATTACAAATTACTAAATCTAAGTAGAAATTAATCACTTTTAAAGAAAATGTTATGAATCAAAACATAAGTTGTATTGAATATCGAGATTTTATCAAAGAGACGTTATTGAATTTTACTGTCACTATATAGTATATATTTACAAAGTATAAATAGTTTAACATGAAAGGCTACTTAAAACTAAATAAAACAAAATGGTGTCATTTTGACAATAAAAAGATATTTATAGATTTTTGTGCATTCATTTATTTTTGTAGACAAACAAGGTAAGCTTTTAAATTTGGTTAAAGTATCATAATTTAAAACATTTAATAATCACGTATTTATCTCCCAAAATGTATTGTCTATTTCCCATTACTTTTATTTTAACCCAATTAGTTTGAACTATCTAGAAAATTCTAAAACAGACATTCTTACCCAATACACAAATTTTGGTCACATGGTTTTAGACGACCCCATAATCACGCTGTTGAAACTCTATTTTAGTACTTTGCATAAGAGTCTTGTTCATACTTATTCCATGATTCTATGATTTAAATAACCCACTATATATTTTCAGCGTTTAAATTGTTTGATTCTATTTAATTTCCCTGCCGAGTTTTGTTTTGTACCTTAAGGTGAAATTAGGATATATTCTTTGAGTTATCATTATTTATTGTATTAATTCTGAAAATTTTATTTATCCATGTAGTCTAAGTGTATATTTAGAATAACAGCTTTCTGCTTTTTCTATTCTTTAATTTAAGAAATATGTTAATATTGAAGACTTTATAATAATTGAAATATTCTTTTGGCACACTTCTGTGGTCATAGTATGGAGGGCATCAAGGAACTGTGGTTTCGTATGCGAAAGGGGAATGCAGACCTTCTGCCAGACTTTGAGGCTCTCTTGGGCAAAGTTTGTCATGAAGTTCGTAAGTCACAATCGGAGTACAAAAGACTTGAAAGTGCTCTTCGCACGTAAGTTGAAAATATGTTGATGATTGGAAACTGATGTATTCAGGCTGGATTTTGAAAGATGAAGTTAAAACATTTATACTTCACACTGAGATTTGCTTAAAGAAGAAAACTTTTTAACATCTTTTTGAAAAATATTTATTAATTTATTGTCAATTTGAGTCACTCAAAATAGGGATAAACTATTAAACTTTATAACAATTTCTATAAACATTTGATAGACTTTTTTTATCAGTTCAGCGATTAAAAAAACAATAATTTTGATTAAAGATAAATGATAAATGATAAAATTAATTCTAAATATTAAAATATTTTTAATATCTTCAGAAACACGTTGATTTAATTACTTCTATTAAAGATGTTTCTTCAATATTCTAAACAAATTCTTCTCAATAACAAATATACAAATACATTTTAAAACACTTTAATTATAGCATT
>JAUZNC010036992.1:7421-18771 GCA_034780395.1 Vannuccia rotundouncinata | reverse complement strand
ATTGATTTATATTTGTTGTTCACTAACTTGTTTATATAGGCATTATTGGTTTGCTAAAATATGGTTGTTGTCACCTGTAATAAGTTCACAAGATCGTACATATTTCAATATTTTCTCATTGATATTGCAAAAAAAATTGGGGGGGTTTCGCCCCCTTAACCCCCTGGACCCCCACTAAAATCATTTGCTCACTTCGCTTGCAAATAATTTCCATATTTTTTAAATACCTCCAAAATCATGCCTGTATGATAGTTTTTGATTTTATTCAACAAAAATAGGACCCCTTTAAATAGGTAAAAACCCCTTGAATTTTAATCTGGTTGGGGCATATGAACCCTGATATGTATTTACTTACATATGTATAGATTTTTTTTAGTCAAGTGGTCTTTAAAGGTCTTTAATTTTTTATTAGAAGCCTGTATGAACCCTGACATACCTGCTATTCTTATTTTTTGTATGAATAATTTCATATTTATCTATTTTATTGTGTCAAGTTTCTGAAAAATCTTAAAATTCAGTCAGCTATCACAGATTTTTTCTCATATGTTTTAAAAAAAATGATATTTCTATTAGCTGCATTTTTGGCTTTAATTTCGTATTTGGTGCTCCATGCCAACTTATATGCTATGTCATCTGATTAGGTGTGTTAGATAATACTAATAACAAAACTTTTGTATGCATGCAGCTTCTCAAAGTGCTTAGATGGGTTAAATTTCCCTTTCATATTACAATCCACTGCATTACTTAAATGCAACTGTAAAGTATCTAGTTTTTTGCATATAATTTAGTTACACATTTTTTTGATGTGTTTGAAATTGATTTTAAATCAAAAAATTATATGCCTGAAATTTTTAATAAATATTTTGACTTAAATTTTTTTATATTTATTATATATATTTTTTTTTAAATATTTCCTATAACACTGTACACCTGTATTTTTTCAAAATATACTCAAATTTTATTTTCAATTTAGAATGGTCACCCTGCATAATTAATGCACATTTGAACCATTGAAATTTCAATGTAGATTAAATAATATTATATATATATAATATAAAATGTTTATTTATTTTAGAGTGATCTATTCTATGAATTTATAGTTGCTATATACATATATGTAAAGATTGTATATATGTACAGTTAGACATTTCTATTGTTATCTTTTGAAATGAATAACTATAAATAATATATGGAAGGTTATAGTGGCCATCCATAAAGTATGTATGCTCTGTTTTGACAAATTTTTACCCCTCCATCCCTCTTCTGAGGATAACCTTCCCTCCTTCCTGTACAATTATAAACATCACTAAAATAAATTTCAACTTTCTAAAAATAAAATAATTAATCTGAATTCAAACAATTTTGTAAATAAACATCATAATATTATATAAATCAATGAAATTTTTTATAAAACAGTCTATTTATTTATTTAAACACATTTAAAAAGTGTATGTACACTTTATGTAAAACCCTCCCTCCATATATGCTTACAGCTAGGCCCTTTTTCCCTATTACAGTGCATACATACTTTATGTAGGCCTCCTTATATAGTAAGCTATTATTTGAAATTTACAACACATACTGCATTAATTTTCAGTGCATTAATAGATTTCTTTATTTTTGAAAATTATATTTTAAAATCGATATTGTACAATATTTATCTTTAAACTATTCTCTGTCAAATAGAAATTATTGCTTAAGCTAACTTTATTTAATTATCTACAATCAAGGTAACTACAATATAGAAAACTTATACCAAACTGATTAACATAATACCTACAGCATTACTAGTATTCTACTCTTAGATAGCTGACTGTCAGCAATCTAGACACTCCATTCTAATAGTAATGGTAAAACAACTAGTATACCCCTGTATCAACAGTTGTCATATTGTACCTTTTGGTAAAGGTTAATTTGGGTGTTTGTGTGGCTGGAATTTAAATACCCTGGGGGAAAAGTCATTGAATTTTGAGATTTAGTCAAAAGTCATGGAATTCATTTTGCCTTCTTTTATGGAATTTGACAGTTTATGTCTTTTAAATGCATTAATATATATAGCTATTTAAAAACAAAAAATGTCAGTACTTTTAGAATCATTAAATTCTATTGTGCAAGAGCAAGTTGTCACCAGGTATTTTAACTCTGTTTTCTTATGCTATGCTAAGTTGCAAAGGATATATTGAATACATTTCTAGGCTCTATGAGTAAGTTGCAGAATAAAAAAAATCTTATAATTGAGTATGGATAGGCCTAATGTTATTTATGTGCTTCTGGAATTATTTATGAAGGAATTTGATCTAGTGATCCAAAATTAATGGAAACTGGAAATTGTTCAATACACATACTGAACAATACATGCAAAAAAGGTGCCACATTTTCTGAAATCAAAGGTTACTATGATGTTTTTTTGTAAGGTTAATTCTACTGCTTACCCAGTGTGTGCAGTATTAGATTTTTTTATTATATAGAGTGTGCTAAGTTTTCTGCACTCTTTTTTCAATCAAACATTTGCTAAACAATTGACTGGCACAGCTGCCAGCCAGGGACAATATAATAACTAATTAATTTGGTTTGAGCTGGGGCTCGAACCCACTACCTTCTGATCAGCAGTCTGACACACTATTACCTGTACCACTCGCCCCTTTATTCATTGTTTCATGGTGGCTCATAAGCCAGAAGAAACAAATTTCTTACATACTGTTGGGCAATCTACCATATTTCTTTCAAACATCAACCTGCCTAAGGATGGATGATACAAATATGGCCTCATTTAGTGAATATGTTCAGATGTTCTAAAAAAAACTGAAAAGTCATGTAAAGGATAGCCAAATTTATTTTTCATGATCTACTTATTTTAGCAAATTTGAATTTTAGACTGATGATAGATCCCATTTCAAAGATATTCTGTACACTTTTTAGTCAGAATTTCCTTTGTTGTCCTTTCTTTATAAAGAAATCAGTAAATTGATGAATTTTTAATGAAAAAGATTTTGAATCCCAAGATCATCATTTCTTATAGTCAGATATGCAATATTGATGTAAATGATGAGGAAAATTTTATTAAAAAAAAGGTTGATACAGAAGTTGGGACAGGGGCTTTGAAAATGTTAACAATTCTAAAATGAATGCCAAAATCCATGAAACATTTTACAATGATACCCAGGCTGCTAGGCTCCTGTGTGTAATGCTATAGGTATATTTTCATATGTTGGTATGTTATTCAATCTGTATAACTAATCAAAACAAGATATCTATTCTCCTTATGGTAAAAGATAAATATATGAACAAAATAACATATTACTTATATTAAAACTTATTATTGACTTATTTAGTGAAATTTTTTATAATTAATTTTTCTGTAATTATCTGTAATTTAATATATATATAGTTATAGTTATATATGCTATAGTTAATATCTTCAGTAGTCAGTATCTTGCTCTAAAATCATATAGTTTGTCACAATGCCACAATTTGTTTTAATGAAAATCAATAAATATTGGTTCATTCTCTAGATTTGTTTAAAAGTTTATATCTGCCATTTAACTAATGTACTTACAGATTTTGAGTAGGTGGATTCATTTTCATTTCATAAAAGAACATTAATAAACAAATTTTTGTTTAATGTCCAAATTCTGTTAATTTGAATGATTTTATTTCTGGGTTGGGTACCATTGGCACCTTTATTGATTAGATTTCCATAAATTTTGAATATGATTTTGGCTATAATTTTCAGTTGTGATAGTATTTATATGTAAACATTAATATTTATCAGACATAACAATTGTCCTCCATTGAGAGAAAATCCTCTGTGAAAATAATTTTGTCCCAAGACCCATAAGGAAATTTATTTTGTAGAGGACCCTATTCTAAATCAAATGCCCCAATCTTAGATGTATTCTAAGGTTTTAAAAGAGACTTGGCTGCTCGTCTCATCATGGTTGGGCGCCTTAGAAAAATGCTTCCTCCATAGACACTAGACCATTCTCATGCCTGATTTATTGAATTTTATATTATTTTTTTTTCAATTTTATGAACTATTTACTAATTTTAATGAACTACATAGAGGGGATATGTCCATGAAATTGAATTGAATAAATATTTATACAGCAATACTATGTGAATGTGTTTTTCTTATTAATTAATAGATATATTAATTTTATTATTATATATGTTAATGTTAAATTATATATGCTTATTACAAACAATGTATATGATGTATAGTTATATATATATAAATATAATTTATTAAATTCTTTATTATTATTTATGATATGTTCAAACATGTTCACATTTTAAATATATGTATACAAAATAAATTCTAAAATATTATGTGAAAATTATAAGAACAATTTTTTCAATTTAAATTTAACTAATTTTTTCTTGTTTTTGCCAAGTATATTAATAATAGACTTTTTTATTTACATTCTTATCTATAAACTAATTAACAGATATTAAAATCTACTTGAGATATTTAATTCAAAATAGATTGACCTCTTAATGATTTCAATTAATTAGTTTTTTTTAATATTTTGTTTTACTATTTAGAACTATATTGGGAATTGCTGGAGATGATTATGCACTTTTAGCATCAGACACTCGTCTTTGTGAAGAAAGGTACTACATGATTCATTCCAGAGAGCACCCCCATGCATATCAATTGTAAGTTAATATAGCATATAGATTCAAAATGATATTTAATCTATTTCATGCATCATCTGTTACTGTAGTAGGTATTGACTATATTAATGAAAATGTGTTTTATCAATATGCTATTAATATGACTAATACTATATGTTTTTTAGAGCACCTAATGTTTTACTGGGTTCCGTAGGATTTCAAGGGGACGTACTTACTTTAGTCAAACTTCTACAATCTCGTGTGAAGGTAAATATACAATGATTATATGTAAATCATTATTTGATATAATTGTGTTATACTTAGAAATAATAATATTGTATTTATAAGAAGGTCATTTAGAAAATATTATTTTATGTACTGAATTTTGATTGTTATTATGCATATATTGCGGTGAATATGTCATCCCATGCCCTATTGCTGTGCAAATTGATTTTAGCAGTTTCTCCTTTATAGTATAGTCCTTATCCTATTAGATAATCTGTTGATAATACATTTTTAAGGTCTCAGATGTTTCCTTTTTAAGATATTGACTAAATAAGGATTTTTTGATGTTAATTTTTTAGATAAATATCTATGTCATTATACATGGAATTTTTTTCAAAATAATAATGATGTATTTAGATACTTTATTAATATACATGTTTCTATCTATTGATAATATATTATATGCATCTAAAATGCATCGTAAAGCAGTTATTTGCGATTAAAAGTTTTCTTGCTCAGATAGGGAATTTACATGTTATATATGGAATTGACTTGATCCATTTTGACAATGTTCCTGTAATCACATTTTGGTTAACTTTGGGTTCTACGGGTCTGAAAATGTGTACCTCACCATTTTTCAATCGCTTTTTCAATTAATTGTTAATATGATCTATTGTAAATTTTTTATAAAGAGATCAATAATATCATACTGTAAAAGGGGATCCTATGGATTCACTGCAATTTATAATTTTATTTTACTACAATCACAGAACTATCGTTACGATCACCACAAAGAAATCTCCACAAACGCATTGGCTGCTATGCTATCCACAACTCTCTATCACCGGCGGTTCTTCCCTTTCTATGCAAGTAACATGGTAGTGGGTCTGGATGCTGAGGGTAAAGGAGCCCTTTACTCCTATGATGTCGTAGGATCTTATGAACGCGAGTCTTATAAAGCTGGGGGCAGTTCGAGTTCAATTTTGCAGCCTTTTCTGGATAATCAGGTTGATTTCTTTGTCCGTCTTTAATAAGTTATAGCAATATTATTCTAAACCATAGTTTCAATTTCTTTGCATTGTAATTGAGGATTTTTTGTACAATTATTATTTGTTTCGTTAGGTCGGAGGCAAGAATCAACCCGGAGGTAAGCCAAACCTGAGCAAAGAGGACGCAATCAAATTGGTCAATGACATTTTCATCAGTGCCGCTGAGCGTGACATCCACTGTGGTGATGGTGTAGTTATACATGTAGTCACACAAGAGGGTATTGAGACCTTTCAGCATCCACTCAGGCGGGATTAAACAGCTTGTTTCTGTTGTCGCCGTTTGAACCTACAAGATGTTCTCTGTATTTACATTATTGTCTTGTACGAATGTGTATTGTTTGTTATTTTAATAAAGCTATAATTATGTAGGACTTGTTTTAAGATTGTAATTTATGGGCTATATTGACCATAACCTTTGTACGATTACTCTTTAATTAATAGGTTTTCCATAATTTTTGTATAATAGTTATGAATTTTCTTCGAGTTCCCTGTTATGCTTTAGATTATACTGCGATATTACGTACTTTAGCAGGAGTGCATACTCTACTAAAATTGTTTGCTGAAAACATATGAAGTATTTTAAAGAGGTAATTGTTGCGTTAAATTTTGACTCTTAATTTATACTTTTTAATTAATAAGTCAGAGGAGGAATAAAATGATCATTAACAAGTTGAAGGGTAGAAGTTCAACATAAAAAATTAATTAAATTTATACAATTTACATACTTGTGATATTATATACAATATTATAATTTTTTTTAATAATTCATGATATTAATTTGACCTGTAAAATATATTTTCTTTAAAACATATTAAAAAATTCGGAAGAATATTTTATTTAATAATATGCTTCGTTTCTAATAGAAATTGAATATAGGAATATTTAATATTGATTGAATTACCTCTTAAATCGAAACTTATATAATTGAAATAAGCTCTGGAAGTATTTTTGATCGATTTGCTGGTCTCGATAGATAATATATAAGTCAATGGTTATAATATTTAAAACTGCTTTATACAGTAGGATTAATTGGCCTATATCGAATTCGTCTGTATCAAACATTCGTCTATATCAATGTTTTTCAAATGACCCGAATTTTTTCCCTATCTTTTATATGTTATTTGAATTTGCCTATATTGAATTCCTCTATATCTACAATTCGCCTATATCGAGGTGTTTTTTATCTAGTCAGCTGTTTGTTCATATATATCAAAGTTTTGTATCGCTCTAACACAGACAAGCGAATAATTGTGATAAGAATATTAATGAAAGAAATTAACTTAGAATAAATAAATACCGCGCTGTATGACATTGATCATTGTAAAGCTTGTTTATCAACAGCATGTCAAAACGAAAGAATTATATTCTGAAATAGAAATATGAAATGGTTATTTCAAAAAGGTGTATCAAAAACGGACATTTCTAAACAGAAGAATGTACCACTCACTACGCTCCTATAGCTTATTGTAATAGGGCAGATGACTTAATTGAGCAATATATGAAAATAGAATTCAAACGACCAATACTAAAAGAATTAAAGGGCACAATTTCAAGAAAATTTATAGACCATTGTTGGATTATTTTTGTTTGGCCCGTGATAAGATGATACCAGTGTAGTGTCAGGTGAAATGCTCTTGGAGAAAGCAATACAATTAGCCTGTACACTCAAAAAATTAACTATGCTGACAATTTAATCAACTGGAAAAATCCGAATTAAATTGTTGTTACTACATATTTCTGCATACACAATTAATTTTTATCATTAAAAAAAGTAAATTTTGCTTATATCGAGCTTTTTTTCTGGGCCTTCCGACTTTTACATATAGGCGAATCCTAGCTTGTAGTAGTAATCCCTTGTAATTTTGGATCGGTATATAAATAATAATTATCCATATTCATTAGTGGAACCGTAGTTTTATTAATCAAGTATAAATATTTTAAATATTGTTACATAAAAAAGTAATTATAAATGAAATTCTGTTTTTTTAATTGTGATTTGTAGTCATGGAATTAATCGATTCCACGAAAAAAAAAATATTCAATTTTCATTACCATTAACTATATATTATATAATATACGACTAATTAAAAATAGAAAATATTATCCAATACCAAAAAATTAGAATAAAAGAGATTTATTAAGATTTAAACCTAATATATTAAAAACCAAAAATGTACTATTAATTAAATATATCTGTAAATATTTAACTGTATTGTTTGGAATTGTTTTAAGTCATTACATGTAATCAAAGCATAGTTGCCGCACAAATTAAAACTATCGAAATTTTTTATTATTATGTCAAGTAAACATATTAATTTTACAAAATAATATATTTGCATGCCCCACGGTAGATTATCGTTATTTATATATTTTTTTCAATATTAAATTTAATCAAAATTTTAATTTATTTTAATAAGATACAGATTATTTTTGTTCTGAATATATATTTTGGAATGGAATTTTCCCTTGACAGAAGTTACTTCCAATATTTTTGTATATCACATTTTTCTGTTTCCTATATTTCGTATCATAATTCACTTAATAGTAATGAAATAAGAAAACCATGGAAACTCTTGAAATATTCAATTAGTAGTCATGGACCAGGGGGGTGGGATGGCAATAGGACATTTGCCCCTCTGATATTTCAAGATCTCAGTTATGCCCTTTTAGTATAAGTTAATATACAGAGAAGTTGTATGAAGTAAGCAGTGTTACATTTTAAAAACAAAGCATAAATTAACAATTGATTGTTTTGCATTAATACACCTAATAATAGACTACACAACCTTACCACAGGATATAGGCAGAGTCCTTATCAGTTGTCTAGTGGATAGCCACAGCTAGCATATATATAATGCATTCCTTAGCATATCTGCTTTACTGTCAACTTGTCCTGTATATATAACATACTATATGTATTCTGTCTCTCTGTTTTTCTGCCACTTTTTCTGAGCTTTTAATTATGGAGGACTATATATATTAGGCAGGTATTACCAAACCAGCAACCAGTTTTCTAATTATAATGTTAGCAGACCAGCAACCAGATAATATATGCAAACATACAGGGTGGCCCAGAAGTTGTCTGCCCCACATTAAATTGGTAAATTGAGTAGGGTTAGTAAGATGATAAGCTTTGCCAATTTGTAGCAGCAGCAGAATTGCGAGCTTCAACAGAACTCAACATTTCAATAAGTTCTCTGCAGAAAATAATATTAGAAATTGATCTAAAACCATACCAATTTAACTTGGGGCTGACTACTTCTGGGCCACCCTGTATAAGTAAAAATGTTCAAAAATATAAATATAAAATGCATTTATAGATTTTTAATGTTTTTAATTTTCAAGGTATGGTATAAAGATTGTTTTAAAGCTTTATCCAATATTATTTGGTTTCCAGACTGCTAACATTGGAGTAAAAAAATTGGTTGCTGGACTGCTAACCACTGTATAAATTAAAATGTTTGGGATTTTAGGTAAAACCAAAATTTCAGTTGGTCAGATGGTAAAAAATTATAAACTGTTTAAAAAAATATTCAAAATATCACTATATCAAAATGGTGTCTTCAATAATAGAAATATATGCACCATTTTCATAAATATTTACTTAAAATTTTTTATCTGAGCAATTTTAAAGTTTGATCCACAAATTATTTTCATAAATGTTAAAATTAAGTGTTAAAATTACAAGAATTGAAAAGTTTTTACTTTTTGCAAGCAACTTCTAATCTGATTGGAGTGGTTTTCTAAGGACTAATAAAATAAATTTAAATTAAAGAAGTAAAAAATGGTATTTTAAAAGTTTAGAAAGTTGTTACTTAAAACTATCATAATCATAAGCATAACTAAGCACAATTATAATACCTTTTTGTACAATGCAGTACCCCATGGAATTCAATATTAAGTGGAACTGACTATCTTAATTTTTTTTTCAAGCAGGTGTACAATTATTTTGTGTAAACACCAGGAAATGCCATGGAAAACTGGGATATCAATATATCAATAATATGGGAACAGTGGTTACTGATAAAACCTGACAAATAGGATAAAAATTGATGCCAATATTATCTACACAAAATAAAATCTTTTGTTAGATTTAATTTTTATCCCATACACCTTGACATTGGCATCATGATTTATGAAATAGGCATCAGAGTGGACTCTATGTTAGTTTAGGTAATTTAGAATGGGTTCAGAATTAGTTTAGCTAATTTAGAGTGGAATCAGAGTTTGGCCAATTTAGAGTGGAATCTTATTTGGAGTGGAAACAGAGATAGTTTAACTAATCTATAGCTTAATTAATATGATGTTATTCATGACACATATATGGGTAAAATATATCTTTAGTTTTACTATTAATTGTTTTAAAGTGTTGGCTCAAATGAACAGGAATACTGGGATTAAAATTAGTTTTATTGAGTTGATAGAAATATATTGGCAAATATATTTTATAATCTTTATACATATATCAAGTTTATACGTATATCAAGTAATTTTATTTGTAGTATAAATATATGTAATATTTTATTTGTTAAAATATATTAAAACAATCAATACATAAAATTATTCTACAATTAGGTCTAGTGATCCAGTTTATCTGGACAAACAAAATCTCTAGATATGAAATTATTAGATTGAGATACATATACAAATAAATACATTAACTAGATCTGCAATCAAAAATTAATGCATTTATAAATTCTTAGCCGGCATGTTAGGCAGATAACTTCAATTTGATTAATTAATTTGAAGTTATAGTCATATTACTTCAATTGATTAATCAATTTTAAGTTTCCTGATAACACTCTGGCTAAGTAAATATTTTATATTGCAGTTATAGTGTAGTTTCTCTGTTTAATCCATAATATGAATTTATCTATTTCATTCAGGAAAGTCATAAAGTAATAAAATAATAAACTAATTTAAGCAAATTAAATCTAAAAAACACATAAATCAAATTTACTTTTTTGTCCAGTTGCTATACAATTATTATTTTTAGCCAGGCCAGTCACTTTCCAATATGAATTATAGTTGAATAAAACTTATTAAATATGATCATCAGCATTATCATCACAAACTCATTAAAATACTAATTTAGTAAGGGTTCTCAATTAGTGTATCTTAACAGTTATTTTTTCCCTAACATATGCCATTGTTTCTTTTTTTTAATTTTTTGTTGTTGAAAATAATAGTTTTTTATTTTTTATGATAATGATGAACAAGTGTTTTTATTACTAGAATAAAGTATACTTATTTATAATATTGTAGTGTTTAAAATTGAATGAAATGTTTAAATTATGTAAACTATGACATCCATTAATATTCCACTTACAATAGCAAAAGTATTGAAACAGTTGTCCTCATGTATGGTGATGAAACAGTTGACCTCATGTATGGTGATGAAACAGTTGACCTCATGTATGGTGATGAAACAGTTGACCTCATGTATGGTGATGAAACAG
>JAUZNC010036991.1:44265-59361 GCA_034780395.1 Vannuccia rotundouncinata | reverse complement strand
TGATCTTGTCCATTACAACACTCACAACACACACGAATGACACACTACAAGTGCTGATCTTGTCCATTACAACACTCACAACACACTAAGATCCTTGGCTTAAAAATAATTCTTGTAACTGTAAGATGTGTGCAATTTTCTTTTTAAAATAAATTAATCAAGTTATCTAATTTGGCGGAGTGTGTCAGAGACGAGACGCATACTAAAAATATTCAAGTAAAATAAAAACACCCTTTGTGTAAAATAAACCGTTACAACTATAATTTGTCGCATTTTAAAAATTAGGATTATTTTTGTGTTCTTTACACTGATAAAGATTATTGTCGAAACGACTGTAAATAAAGTACATTTGATTCTCTTTAAATGTAATTTTAGTTAAGGCGGTTAATGTTACACAGATTTTTTTCACCTTTATTGTGTATTTAATTGCCTTTGTATTGGTATTATTCGTGATTTTTGGCACTTGTATCCTATATTATTAGCATATTATTTGGGACTTAACATTTATGAGATACGCCTTATTTAAAGTTATAGTCATAGAGCAATTATATAGAGTTGCAACTCTTATTGATTTCATATGCATTGCATTGTACATTTTTCTCGATGGAAAATCGTTGTATTTCTATAAAGTTTGCATAAATAGGTAGACAAAGAGTAGTATTATATTTTTAAGAGAATTCATTTTTAAGAGCAACTTCAATATTTAAATAATTTTAAGATACAAAAATTGTCTGTAAAGTATAATTAATTACATTTGTATCAAAAACTGTTTTATTACAAAAACTGTTTTACTTCTATTATTTCTTAAATAAATATTTCGAAAAAGCTTATGGGTAGACGAAGAGTAGTATTAAACTGCATAAATAATCATTAAGAGTTGAAACTCTATGTATAATTACTCCATGGTTATACCTATATAATAATATATAGAGTAATATCTTTTATATAATGAATTTATTATATAATATCACAGATGTTGTTAAGCAAATATAATGATAATAAAATATGAATTCTTGAATACATTCTATAATTTATAGAATACTACCGTGCGTGTTAGATATTGAAAATATGCTATAAATTAGAAATAAAACCACAGTTACCATAAGCTAAAGATGACTTGTCATTTACAATTCTATACATATTAATAGTAGTATTTAGTAGCATTATAATAGGCGCAATAGAAGTTGAATTATTTTATACATTCAAAATGGCATCTGTCACAGAATAGCCTATTTTTGAAATGTTATATAATGACTTCTAAGCAGGTTCAGAAAATCCTGGAGTGTGGCCAGATATTGTAAACACAGACTTCAAATAATATGCATGACCTTATTCATATCACGATTTCTGATAAATTGACCTTAAGAAGATTTGTTTCGCTAAAAATGATTGCAAACAAGTTTTATATCTATTTTAATCAAATATTTATGATAAATTCCGGCCCAACCTCACAACGTTAAGGTTTAATACTTTCCAAATTAAAAGAATAAAATACTAGAAACAGTATTCTCAAGAAGAAATAAATAATACTCTAGTTTATTCTGTGAATCAGATTATTCCTCGAAAGAAAAAACCCTCTATAATTCTGTATAATTCAATAAGCAACGTTCGATCCTAGACGCTGGACTGAACAATATGAAAATAATTGCATCTAGTGTGCACGGAACTTTAAGATTTATGTTAAGACAGGAATTATATCAATCAAGATTATTGCATGAGACAATATAGAGACAATAACTAACTTTACTTAACAATCAAAGTAAAGCTGTATAAATAACTTTCAATTAAAAATAATATCCCCTATTTATATAGAATAAGTGAATACCAGAGTGACTCAATAAAGACGTGGTATATGCGGAACAATCAGTAAACCGGTAAATTAATAATAACAGCCTTCTTGTGTTTTATGTCTGAATACAATTCAAATATCGTTTACTTGGTATAAGAAGGAGAGGATATAATCTAGTCTCAACAGTGAGTTAGGATACTTGATAACATAGATTGGGAATATAATAATGGTTTAAATTTAGATAATATCGCTGTATAATTCCTTCTTAAGTATTGAAGACAGATGAATTAACTAAGTATAACTTTGCTTTGTAAAACAATCGTCTTTATAGGCACTGATAAATCAGAACAAATGGCAATGTTAGCTGTTAGTTAATGCGTAAAACAAAAGCGATTTCTAAATAGGATCAATAGTTCAATTTTTAGATTGGTTTGATCTGTGAAATTGAATAATTGCAAAAATTTAAAACATTTGAAAGTTTAATCCTTTTCGCATACATGTAGATGTATTCAATGCCGGATTAAAAAGCTAGATTAACAGTAGCTGGAAAAAGTCAACATTTCTTCAGCTATACGACATATTTTTCCTTTTTTAACAAGCATCCATACTGCACTAAATTAATAACAATTTCCTTTTTATATCATTGATTATCAGTAATCAATGGAAATCAATGATACTCAACCAAATTAAGTACACAATTATATTGATATCAAGAGATATTAAGTAGTGTCAGTATCGACAATTTTCTTACATGCTTTTAGGAGTATTACACATAGACAAGAATTTCAAATATTTTTATAATTGCAATATCTGTTCTACACTTTCTTTCTTTCGTTTTATAAGCTCTAAATAAAAATAATCTATATGACAAAGGAAATATATTCGTTGTTAAATAACGTTTTTTGTCTACTTTTAATTTAGCATAGATTTTAGTTTGAGACTGATTGGGAAAGATAAATAATACACAAATTATGGAACATCTAATTCCTTTACAAAATTCAAATTAAGGAGATTATTATGATAAGTTTATAAATGCTATAATAAACTGTAACAACTGTTCAAAGATCCGGTTAATTTGTAACCATCTGGGACCAGAATAAAATAAATAATAAATTAGTTAAAATCATTTGAAATTGCCAATTATTCAAAATTTATATCCTACAGTTGATGAAAACATGAATCTGTAGGTCCTTATATTTATTAAATCCCTTTCTTTACTTGAGCATATATTATATTATTTACTATTAAAGAGTTCATTTTATTGGTAGATAATAAATGAAGTAAATACTGCAGAAAAGTTAGTCATCCGAAATGCATAAGGTTTTACATAATTCGAAAATTTAAAATAAATAAGGGACATAGAAAAGTAACAAATTTTGATTAAATTCTATAACGAAATAGAAAATAAACGATAACAAATTAGGAAATAATCGATAATAACTTAGGGATTAATCGATAATAATTCTTAGGGAGTAATCGATAATAAATTAGGGAGTAATCGATAATAACTAAGGAAATAATCGATAACGAAGAAGGAATTAATCGATATAGAATTATACAGAAAAGTTAACAATTTTAAAACTTGAATGATCAGGTATTTGTTGCATTTTTGTTTTTTCAAGCGTCAACATTATACATTCCACTCGCCACAATTTCTGTTGTATAGGTAGGTACTTGTTCCATAAAATATGCAGGGAAAATTGTGAAACTGTTACCTAAAAATAGGTGAATTTAAATATATCATGAACAACATTTTCAATAAAACGAGGAATTTGCTTAACACATTTTATATTTGAGGATTATAATTATACTTCCTATACTTTTATTATGTGACAATATCCAACCATCTCGATTTATTTATAATGACAGACCTTTAAATATAAAGTTGGTAGGCGAAGGAATTACGTCCATTACTCCTCTTCTAATCTCTACTAATAATAATTATTCAATGTAAACAAAGAATAACAAAATTATTTACATTTTGATTACTAAAAACAAAATATTATAACGACAATTTGGCTAATTATTCCTGGTAATACTAAAATGTAGGAATTAGCTTCAGGAAAGACCGTATTATGCCACAACCTATTTATTGAACAGTATAATCTCACCTCACAAAGTATAGATTTTAATTTAGATAAACTTGAGTTATTATCTGCAGTTAAAAAAAGTTTCCTTCGAGAACCAGTCAACAGACATAGAGCAGAATGCACGGATAACATTAATTTAAAAAAAAACCTTTTAAACTTTTAATAAACTTTTTGTGTTAACACAAGTTTAGCTTACATTCAAAAGTGATACTTTCAAAGCGAGAAAATAAATCATAAAATAGATTTTAATTTATAAAACATCTAAGAAGAACTATCAAAGATTAGTTTGTTTGAAAATGTGAAAACTGATGGAAGCACGAATTTCTTTTCTTATTAACTCGAGAACTCATTAAATTCGTTGGATTATTAAATTTTAAACAAATTTGGTAATTTATAATAGCTTTGTATTAAAGACTTTTCTTTTTATAAAACACTTTATTTGAAAAGTATGCGGGTCTTTTGGTAGCATGGGTAATAACTTAAATTATTAATGTAATATTATATCAGCCGAAGCATGAGTTATTGAGTGGGACCAACAATCAACTGAGCAGACACCAGATATAGTAATCTTCCCAGATATGTCAATCATTTTAACATAGTGTAAATATATAGATTGAACATTTGATATTAATTAGTGAAAACCTAAGACAGTATCTTTGCAAACCACTCAAGAACGATGTGTAGAAAAGCTTCAAGCAATCAATGTTCAACATGATAATGTTACTTTAACAGATATACTTTTAGTTGATGGAAAATTAGATGGACTTAAAAATCGAACGATATTCTAGAATAATTCTGCCTGATTATTTGGCAAAAAGTGACTTGTAAAAGTCTCTATGGTAATTGCTCAAATTATTCTTTTTTAATAGATAATCGTTAAAGATTTAAATATGGACAACTTATATCAACATCGACTTCAGTTAGGGAATTAATAATATTAAGAGCAGCATAGTTGAGTGAAAAGACTGTAACTATGAACAAATTATAAAGCTTGTGACAAAATAAACAGACTGCTTGATTGCAAAAGAAATAATAAGACACTATGCAGCAGGACAATTAGTATATATACTTAACTCCGTCTAAATAAACTAATTAGGGAACAAATCATTTTAGATAGTTTTGTCCTGCCATTCAGACAAAGGGGAGTTCTCATTAAAAGCAGAAAGGTTAAGAAAACAAGATGGTTGAACTGCTTCTTAAGAAAATCAAGAGACAACAATAGATAAAGTTTAAATAGTGAAGATCTTTTTTATTTGTACCTAACCCCTTGAAATATAACTCTCACTAATTAATTCATTAAAAGAATAAACCCAGTATCAGGTTCTGTACTCCAAACTGCACAGAATGCAATTATTTAATATAGTTTTTACACCTACGTTCGTTATGGCTTCGAATTGATCAATAATGAAATTTGAATACTTCTAATTCTTGTATAAGCAAGTTGCTCGCTCACCTATTGTCTCCACTAGAACGATGTCATAACCAGCACCTTCGCAGATGACAATGGCTTCATTGGTATAGCGAGCGACCCCTCCAAGACTACCGCCCGATGGGGAGCTGCGAATGTAGGCTTTGGGGTCGAGAGTGAGGTCAGGCATCCTGGTCTTGTCCCCCATAAGAGATCCTCCTGTGGACTGTGAGGAGGGGTCCACAGTGAGAACAGCTACACGATGACCCAATTCCGTGAGTTGAGTACCGAAGGCATTGATAAAGGTGCTTTTACCGGCGCCGGGCGGTCCAGACAGTCCTGAAGGGAGCAACAGAACACCAATGTTAGAGAATTGAGGTGATTAAAGCGATTTATCGAAGTGTGGGACAGGGTAGCGCAAAAGCACTTAGCCGGCAGCTTCGGTAAGATGGTAAGAGAAATTTGAAAACTAAATTGTTCAGTTTTGCAGTTTACATTTATCGATTTACACATTTATAAAATTTCAAATTTAAACGAAATCGATAAATCCTTCCAGCTACAAATAGTTAAAACTGTTTCGTAAGGTTTACAATATTTATTAATCAAAAGTTCGGATGTATTTATAATGTATTATCATTATAAAATGGTTGATATTTTCTTTTCATATTAATTAGTTATCTATCGATTGTTTACGGATCATGAATGTTCAACCATCAATTGGAACAGTAAGTTAATTATTAACGAAATTCTCTATTCATAAAGTCAGCAAAAAAGTTTAAATGTATTGAAAAGAAAACAAAAAGCTTGACAAAAATCGTTATTCTATTGTTAAAACGTCTCATTTGTTGTAAAAATATTGAATAATAGATACGATAGCAAATGCAAACCATAATTCAAGATTCACAAGAAAGCTTATTATTGGAAATGTACGATAAGAAATATATTAAGTTTCCCTGTATCAACAACCTTTACTGAACTTGGACACAAATAATAAAGTTTAATAATGTTGGAAGAAGGAAAATATCTGTCAAGGTTAAAGCAACACTAGATTAAAAATTTGGGTATTGAAATTGTTACAATTAAACGTTGTTTTTTTATTAATATGGATCTTCTTATATTGCTCAAAGAATTATAGTCATCTACCTAATGTTTGAAATATAAATAGCTTAATAATAAAAATATTCAACTGAACAAACTGAATAAAATATTCGAAAATATAAAAAAAGATGTTTCTAAAGTTATGACAAAAACTTTGAAAGTTGTGTGTTCATGAAGGCTAAACAATGGGTCAAAGACAACCACAACTTTGCCCGAGGGAGGAATGAGATGTAATTACAATTCATGATAAACTTGGGTGCAGATTAATATCCCAAGACAAGAAAAACTTTGTCTTGAAAAACATTTGTTTAAATCTTATTTTTTTACGAAATGTACATTTTTCTGCAGTGAGATAATTACTCACCAATTCTAAAGGAGCTAGAACTGCGCATTTTGCCTTTGCTATCCTCCCTAAGATGTTCCAACATGAGGGAGATGACAAGTTGGGCCTGTAACCTCTTAAAGGGGTGGACAGACTCCACAAGAGTGATGGCTCGAGCCAATGCTGCTCGGTTGCCGTTGACAACATCCTCAAATATCTTCTCAGAGAAGGGATCCTTGATCAGTTTATGTTGGCCATGCAGGTCAGCCGCTGATGAGGAAGAAGCTCTCCAAAGCATGGTGCTATTAGTGGCCAGAGGCTGACGCGAGGTCCATGCTAGTTTAGAGAAAAACTTGGTCGTGGGAATGATCTTATGTTGCAACATGATTGTGTAAGGCAGCCAGTGAGAGGATTGTCAGTCCTGTCAGGAGTGTCCAATAATTCTTCAAATCTAGAAAACTAATATTCACGTTTTATTATAAGAATAGTGTTAAACTTCGATCAATTAATAACATCAAAATTCTGCCTTTTCGAAATGAAATGCAATTTATATAAGGTGATAGTTTTGGTGTCTTAGCGTTTCGCATAATTGCATTTTGTATAATTGTGTTTCGCATAATTTGAAATGCTTCAAAATCTAAAGTTGCCTTTCGCATAAACATACTACATTTTTATTTAAAATGGTATTATAAAAATTCCAAAAACTAGTGTCAAGTGTACTACAAAAGCATAAAATAGAAATATAAAAATTCCAAAAACTAATGCCAAGTGTACTGCAAATAAACGGAATAAACCCTCTTCAATGACTTGAACGGCAGGTTCACAGCATCTGTTTTGGCTACGGCTATAGCCACCTTCTCTTGAATTACTCCGGCGTCTGTCCTCTTGAACTGACGACATCTACCTCACGAGACACGGCAGTAGTGCTGCATTTTGCCACACTGCATCGCCAGTATTTGGTAACTTCTTTAGTATTGTTGATTCGTAATAAAAAATTGTACAAAACTATCCTTTTTACTAAAATGTTATATCGGATGCACTGGTGTGCATATTTATCTCATTATATTGCGTCTAAATTGATAAATCCATAAATTCTGCAAACCACAACAAATCGATCTTCCAATTATATTTCGTAATATCTGCTACTAAACGCCAATTATGCCAAACGCAATTATGCGAAACGCTATGTTTTAATAAAAATATTATCATTTTAATTTCGACACGTATTTTACAATCGTTAAATGATTATAAAACTAAATAGTAATATATAAACAAAAAAATTAACTTATAGAAAAACTACGATAATAAAAATAATAAAAAGAAAATTGTTTAATAATATTAATTTATTTCTGACTAATCAGTACGGTATTAAATAAACCATTGTTAGCAATAATACAGAGTGAATGAAACAAATTTTACATAATAAATATTCTATTAAAATCTATTTTAGATGTCCAAAACTCTCAAGAACCCATTGATAAGAATAACGTGTAAGAATATAATATTATATACATGAACCAAACAGAAAACAATCAACTATATTGAGAAAAATATTTACTTTTATGCTACTTTCCTCAAATTTGCATAAGTTCCGACTCCTCTGTCAACATCTACGACAGAGTCAAACAGAGATGACACTACTACAAGACCAACTTGACAATATCCATCAAATATATGCTAGTGTTGTTGAACCTGAGATAATTAATTAATTTGATAAAAACGAATGGAAACAGCGATTTGAAAAAGACCTTAACTTATAATCAGATGTGATTGCTATAAATATTAATTATTAGAATATAATGTCGATTTGATAATTATAGTAAAACTGGTAATATCAAAAAATTAAAAAAGAATTATATTCACACATATAATGCCACAAAATAGGAAATTGTTCAATTATCTGTTTGTCCTATTTATTTGAAGAATCGTTTTGAAAGAAGTCTATTCGTATAAGTTAACAACAAAATAATAAAGTATCACATATAACACATATTGGAGAACACCAACATCTAAAAATACAATTATCTACAGTGTAATAATAATAATAATCCAATTGAAGGGGTTCATATTAATCAGTTAGTCTGGAAATTATAAATAATTAAATATTTGAATGCTGTAAATAAAAGTACAATACAGAAACTACGAAAGACAGAGGATAGTGAATTGGAACATAAATAAAGGAGACAGATAATCCTGATATTGTGCGCGTACGTGTACCAGGAGAGAACGAGCATAACAGATAAATAATCGATATTCTGAGTACCGTGAATAACAAGGAATTCTAATGTGAAGTTCAGCACTATTTTGAGGTATGTATAATCTTTTTTTTATATTGTGCAAAGAATAAAGAACTGCAAACCGATTGTATAACTTTTAACGACCATTTGTTAGGAGGAACAAACCAAGTAATTCGACCAAAACAAGAGACAAATTAAATATAATCTATTATCTAAATAATATTATGCAGTATAGAGATTACCAGAATGAAAGTTTACAACGTACTGATTAGATAAATATGAGGCCTTCTGTATAGGGGTAAAAACAGATATTAATACGGTAAAGTTCAATAATAATGTGACAATCAAGGCAGATAACATTTCAAGAAAAAAAGAGAAATAGTGTCGAGTGCTGTAGTAGAAAGAGCACCCATGTTGGCAGCAAGCAAAACTTGTGTTATAAACTTAGCTTTGGCAGACACCTCAAGAAATGATGCACTGAAAAACAATAATAACATGCATCATTCAATATGTTTAACGAAAACATCAAACTGATATAAAGCCCCACTTTCACGAGCATCCTGGATGCATTACACGAGCATCCCGGATACCCGACATCCTGGATGCCCGTGTAAGTGGAATTTTTTGGATGTCGGATGCCGGCGGCGAGTAGAGCCAAGCTCAACCTTTTTCCAGAGCATTCTTACAGTTTGATTGGCTATCGCTTTTTCGATATAATATAAATAATACATTAAAAGAAATAAATAATATTGATAATATAAGCATTTAATTTATAAACAAGATATAAATTGCTTAAGGTGAACGTTCGTATTAATATAAAAAAATCGTAAATATTTATGTTTAATTTCGTATTTTTAAATTTATTAATAGATATTTAGGAATAATTAATTACTGTTAATTAATTTATTAACTAGATAATACTTACAAATATTTGTATTATATAAGAATTATTTTAAGAATTAATAAAATATGAATAAATTTTGTACAAATATAAAAAAATAGGTATAATTTACTGTTTAATGCTAATTAACTTTTATATTAAAAATTCTTTCGTTTTTGAAAAGACAGACAAATAAGTATGTGTGTGTTTTTATTTTTATGTAATTACAATTTAATATGGTAACATATTTTGATATATGTATTATATAAATACATGTAGCTACGTATGAAGAAAATTAACACTTATTTATAGCCAAACATGTTCATTAAATATCTAGTTTAAATATACATAAAATTAAATTACATATATTATGATACATTCCTACCTGTTGTATACGTTATTGTTGCTCATATTAAATATTATTTATTTCTTTTAATGTATTATTTATATTCTAGCGAAAAAGCGATAGCCAAACAAACTCAGGATGTTGGGAAAAGTGGAGCTTGGCTAAACTTGCTGCCGACATCCAAAAAAATTCGACTTAGACGGGTATCCCGGATGGCCATCCATGATGCTCGTGTAAGTGGGGCTTAGGATAAAATTGTTTTTTTTTATTTTAATTTTCATTTAATAAAATAAAATACTACTATGAAGTAGTATCTACAAAATAAACCTAATTAATTAAATAAAAATAATAACTTCAGAATTCCTCGAAGTTAACTTTCCACCTATCTTTCAAGTACGTGAAAACTCTGCTAAATATGTAAATTTAAATCAAAACTTGGGTCAAGTAATCCTGGCTGACACTAAATTGTTTTGATAATTTATGGGGACAACACTCCGCATAGTCATAGTATCGTCATATAGTCATATTTTATTGAAAAAGTAATCGTAAAGTTAATTTTACATGGCATTGTGATTTGTAGCTAGATTGGATGCTTACAAAAAATTCAATAATAATTTGTAAATAAAAAATATTATGTTTGACGCACATGTAATAACAATAAAAAAATTCATTGAAAGAATATTAAAAGAAAACAAAAGTCTAATTTATTTCATAATCATCGTATAAACGAGACCTTGTATAAATAAAGGAATAAATAGTATAACATGTCCGCACTGTAGACGGCCTATATCGGATTTTATAAAAATCGATATTTACACCCACGCATACAGGAGCATTCATTCTAAAACAGACATCTACACACTTCATCGATATTGATTCCTTTAATTGCTAACTGTTTCACTATTCTCACTAAAGGATGTTCAAAGTATGACTTTCTAATAAAGGAAGTAATTCTAATTGGAAAAAGGAATCCGGAGCTTAACTCACAACCGATTCCATTAAACTATCTTTGTTTTTAATCTATATTCGTTGACAGAACTATCATATTTGAATCTCGCCTGATGATGGTAATAAAGTAATCTCTTGTCTTTTCAATTCGTACAACAAAGACGACTCACAGATCCTTTGCTTTCCTTGTCAGCCTCTTCCTGCTGGGAGGCCTGGTCCCCATGGGCGGTGGTCTGCGGCCTACTATTCTGCCTCCTAGCGCCCACCGGGGGAATTGGATTGTCTCCACCTTGGACGCGGTCAGTGGGTGCATTATCGGCGGCAGCTTGTCTGTCCTCCTCGTCCTGCATTTGTCGAGCCAGCAGGAGGTCTTCATCGGGGTCGGACACGAGGAAGTCGCGTTGTTCCTGTTGTAGGGAGAGAGCTAGCTCGTAGCTGAGAGAGAAAAGCAGGCAGGATGACGTCACCGAGTCAGAATGAAGTTTATTTATGGGAGGGAACTCACTCTGATTGAAGGGTGTTGGGCACCCTGGAACCCGTAGCCTCTGCAGTGGGTGAATCCTTAGCCGGGGAGGGTTCATAGATCTCAAAGCATGAATTAACAAACTGTGTGTCCCCATCAACATCATTCAGCATTTCCCACACGATGCCAGCTTCGTGAAGCAGGCTGATATCCGTCACTAGGAGGAGGATACGATCCTGACCAGAGCGATAACAAAAGTTAAATTGTAATCATCGCGCAGGAAATGTTTTAACGGTTCTAGAAGAAAAGAGTTTACTTTTCGCTTGTAGATAGTGCTGAAATGGTTGTTCCTGAATAAGACCGCCAATTGATTATCCTGGAGGGTAGCCGCCAGTTGGAACAGACCATAAAGGGTCAATTGAGAGGCACTGTGTTCCAGGAAGGCTTCGGCCAGCATTCCTGGCAAGATAGAAAAATAGAGCTTTCAAAAACGTTTCTTTGGATCACAAACATCATAAACAACATCTTTCAGTGCGTATTTACTAATTTGTTTTACCTTCTTGTCTTTTCTGGGGGGACGAATCGTCTGACTTGGACGAAATGATCTTCTCCACGAGTTGATTATAAGTGGACTCCCCCACAGCTTCAGCGATCTCGGCATGTCCAGGATCCACCAACCAACCGTGGAACAAGTTGATGATTAAGGAGTCAAAGATACACAGAGCTGAGGTGTACTCAAAGCTGCTCACACTGTAAACCGAAAGATCATGCAAGCTGGTCAGTTTTGTTACGGCAGAAATAGCTAGGCATGTCTCCCTCTGAGAATTTGTATTGTGCGATAAAATTATGGAAATAATCAATTAAATAAACAATAAAGATAAAACATAGTTAATACATTTATTAAAAAACATATTAGGCAAAGATAAAGAATTCATTTATCCCAACTTTATACGGCCTAATTATTGTAGACTTAATGAAATGTAAGCAACATGTTCCCCCAATCGAAGGATTCAAATCTCACTGCTCTAGATATTGGTCGGTTAGAAACAGGATGTAAAGCAAGGTAAATATTCAGGCGAAATAAGAATCGATAGTAAAAAAATATATCCAAATTTGGCATCTTTCCAATAATTTCACCGTTGAGCCGTTTGTTTCCTTGTGTTACATGAAAACTGCCAACAGTTATTCAACTTGAAATAACAGTTTTAAATATATCTGCATCGTTATATTTCGTATTCTTTTAGTGGACACAATTATTACTATGTTGCTCTAACATTGATTATTATAAAAATTTATAAGATAGCTACTTTTTATACTTCCAAAAGGTGCTTTGTAAACTATTTCAGTCACTTTAAAATAATGTTTTGCAATTGTGTAGCGAAAAAGGTTTGTAAACTATGTCAGCCACTTTAAAATAATGTGTTGCAATTGTGTAGCGAAAAAGGTTTGTAAACTATGTCAGCCACTTTAAAATAATGTGTTGCAATTGTGAAGCGAAATATACCTTCATTAAATTTCTAATAACAATGGCACTATAGTACATAGTTTTATACGAAAAGTAACACCGTAAAAAATAGACACGAATTAACAACTAAAAATGTTAAAAGTCTACAATTATAAATAGTTAGAACAGATAACACGAATAAAAATACAAATATATATTATTATATGAAGTAATTAAAGTCGTTTTCTGATAAATAAAACATTCCAATTAACACGTCTTTATCCTGCACGATGTGAGTGGGTATTATAATAGAATGCAATACATACGACAGGTCTATTTTTAGATGTGGATTGAGTCACATGGTTACACAAAATAATAATATGACAGACAGTTACTGCTGTTAATTAGAAGATTTTAAAATCAATTGAAAAGTTAATGCTATGAGATTAATAATTAAAAGAGAATAAAATTAACTCTCTGAGGTAATAATGAATTTTGCGTGAAAAACACTAAGACACGTATGCATGTATTTCATGATCCAATTATCATAGAATATTGGTAAATAAGAATACCTGGTGAATCCAACATTGACATCAAGACCAGTTTGTAACTGAGGAAATGTCAAGAAAGCATCGTGGAGGTTCTGCTGATAATTCATGGTTTCTCCTTCGTTCATATTCTGAGGAAATGAAAATATTTGACAATTAATTCCAACAAATAATTTTCAACGAAGTTTTATCTCCATAATTCAATGCGTTGAGACTTTAAAGTTTACAGTAATCTGATCTATTTTGAAATTGAATTAAAGTGAATGTATGTTGTTGTATGGTAAACAAGGAAAGTATTATTAATGAATCACCTTGGGAGCTGCATTAATGAGATATTCGCTAATGTGTGATATCAACTGGCCTACGGTAACAATCTCCGTGTTAGGTGCAATACGGATTGTCTTTCTCAACAGGAGAACATTGGCGATGGCTATGAGGGGACAAGGCCCATTGTCGTTCTGCATTACAATGGGGAGATTGTCGTCCTGGAAAGTGACCCACTTAACAGAGTAGTAGGAATCCCCTTTGTCCGCTTCTGAGCCTTCGGTTATGCTGGGAACCTCTGGAGCGGAGGCAGAGTGTCCAGAGGCAACATTTGAGGTATCCGGTTCTTTGCGGTCATTGTAGTGAGAGGAGTCCTCTAAAGTAACATTCTCCAGTGTTGGCAACTTGTCGTCAACATCTAGTAGTCCACAGAAAGGTTGTTAATTTGTTATTTCTGAGTTCATTTTTATTAAATAAATTCATCTTTACGTCTTAATAATATTAAAAACATTACTAGAGATGTTGATTGTTAATCTCATGGACAAAATATATTACAAAAGAATATAGCAATGGTAAAACTTTGGTTATTGATGCGTTAGGCATGATGGACCCTATTGGACGCTTACCGGTTTTCAGCGGAGGTTCATCTCCATCTGGTCGTACAGGTGAGGCCCAATCAGACATTTTATTCTTAAATGAAATAATAAACAGTAAAATTAATCACAATGTATATTAACTCAATTCTACACTAATTATGTTATTGACAAACAAGTTAATTAACAACTTTGTTTAAAAAATAATTTTTCAATGAATAAAGATAACATAATGAAATTTAAAATATAGAAATAATAATTTACTGTTAGAAGACAAAACTTGATTTTAAAATAAAAAGATTTTTTAATATTCATACTCCACAGAACAATACCAACTATTTTCATCTATAATTATACTTAATTAAATAAACATTTGAAAACATAGAAGTAATTACAAGTAAATATCCGTATATTCATAATTTTATGATAAAAATTATATTAGTTGTTATTTATGTTTACAAATAATTTAGACAAACAAATAATTTATAAAAATAGTAGACTGGAAATGTACCAACAAATATTATGATTTTTTTATATTATTAATATTATGATGATGAATAACAACTAAGATGATATAGTATATGAATATATGATGAATAACAACTAAGATGATATAGTATATGAATATATGATGAATAACAACTAAGATGATATAGTATATGAATA
>JAUZNC010036991.1:0-44165 GCA_034780395.1 Vannuccia rotundouncinata | reverse complement strand
TATTATGAATAACAACTAAGATGATATAGTATATGAATATATGATGAATAATAACTGAGATGATATAGTATATGAATATATGATGAATAACAACTAAGATGATATAGTATCTGAATATATGATGAATAACAACTAAGATGATATAGTATATAGTATTTATTATATCAATATGAATACATAAAAGCAAATAAAATTAGATTTCAAAAATTGGTTATAAGAGAACTTAACTTATGTGTACATGCAATTTAGACTAAGAAAAGATAGTATTCTTATTAGAATAAAATTGCAAAAAACGTAATTTAAAAATGTTATATATAAGATTAACTCTGTGAATATTACAATTACTAGATAAAAGGAAAATTTATAAAATAGAATTATATTACAGACTATTCACATTCAGAACATTCTGTTTAGCCTAATAATCATAGATCAAGGTTTGGTTTGTATTATAACCTTAAGAATAGTGTTTTGATTATTATATATACATATATATGATTTTTTTATAATAAATAATGCATTGTAAAAATTTATTAAAAGTATATATTAATATAATAAATGTATAATGATAGTTAACCAATATGAATTGTTAAATTTTAATAATTCAAATTCTTGTAAGGTTTACTATTGATAATAGTTGTTTGAGTCAGAAAAAGTTTGTAGGTGTCAAAATATTTACATTTACAAAATCTGTCCTTTAAAATTTTTCCCTTAATTCTTTTTTTAAATGAAAACTAGCATTAAATAGATTAACAAATATATTTTAACTCAAAAGTAAATAATATTGCTAATGTAAGTGTTTCCAAAATTATATGCCCAATATGGATTGTCAATTGAAATATTTATCACTGCAAGTATGCTGTATGCCAAAATTAATTTTGTCTCTTAAAATACCTGTTGATGCAAATCCACTCTTTGACAAATGAGTGTCAACTGAATTCCACTCACTGCTAAGAGTCTATCAGCTGAATATGCATTGGTTGTAATCCACCTCCTGCCAGAACTTATTCTGTTGATAATAATCAGTGTCCATGATAATTAATCCATGCCAATGATATGCCTCTTTAAAAAATCTTTAGATTCATGACACCTACAATTTATATTATAAAAAAACAATTCCATGCTGATCCTGGGTTATGAACTAAAACAATCATTTAAATCATTATAAAACAATCTCAGAACATAGACATAAAAACTGTCCTAGCACCAAAAAGGAAAATATGTTATGCTTTAAAAATAATTTTGTGGTAAATACATTATAAATTTTACTTAGTTTTTAATAATATTATTAAGTTAAATTTGCTAGGTTTTTTTAGGCAAATATTTAATTTAAAACATAATCTTATCATTTTTGAAATAGTGTTATAAAAGTATGGAATGGAATTAAATTAAATTAATTGTATCTTAAATCAATTATTAATATTTAGTATAGATTCATTTTCTATCATGGTAGCCACACTAAATCAAACATAATATATTAATTTTATTTTGAAAAAATGTGAGTAGGTATATTTAAATGTGTTGGTGACCAAACAGGAATTCACATTTGGTTGGATGAATCTTGGATTGGTTGACCAAATGTGATTCTCAAAATCACACTTTACCTGTGCTTTATATTTGTTATATAATAATGACATATTCAGGTATGTGATTAGTGGTTGGTAAAAAAGTCAAAGATTACCAAAAAATATTTGCTGGGTGCCATACCTATAAACTAATTTTATAAATATTATTTTACCAAAACCACATTTAAGAGCTAATTAAATCAGTATTAGGTTATTTAAATGTTTCCTATAGAAAGAAGGATAAATCACACAAAGATTAAAACATTTATTTATTTATTATAGCTTATTTGAATCAATCTTAAAATTCACCAAAATAGCATATTCAAACTCGGATTTCTATGTTGTATGAGTTTTTTATATAATAAATGCATTTAATATTATTTGTTTCTTTGCATATAATGTAGGGGTAAAGCAGAATTTTGAGATTCTCATTTGGTCAAACAATTCAAGATTCATCCAACCAAATGTGAATTCCTGTTTGGTCCAAATTCCAGATTGGTCCGAATTTTTAATTTGGTTGCCAACATACATATTGAAATATTTGTATAAAATTGGAAGAATACTTATTTATATAAACTTTTAACTGAAATCTGAGTATCTGTGGCCATGTATTTTTTTACTGGCAATTACAGGCCTAGGCCCTTTAATTTAGATATATGTGAATATTTCTATATTGTAAATTACAGAGGATATTTAATACTAAAGTATATATGTTTTATGATGGACAAGCCATTGTATTCATTTACTGCCATTGTTTGGTGGATGCTGAAAACATTTTTTTTATAGCAGATAGGTTTGATAGGAATTATTTATAATTTCATCTAAGTGTAATCATATTTTTGTTATTGATTATATCCCACTAAGCTTTCAGCATATAATAAAGAATTTTATATATAATAGAATAAGAACAGGCTAAAATATCTGGTATTTGGTGTACAAATGGATTTAATTATGTCATGTTACTGACTCATATGTTAATAACTAATATGCAATGATAAAATACTGTATTATTTTTTAAATAGTAAAGTATCTTTTAATATAAAAATAATAAATTATGCAGGTTATACAAGTTTGGTAATGAGACAAAACAGCCAGGAGAACTCAGTTCAGAACTACAATATTATATATAAATATTATAAAATTAACAGTAAAATTAAAATACTCTTTGAGATCAAATTTTAAAGAAAAATATTTATAGATTAGCTGTTAATTTTATTAAATTGGATGTTTTTATTTTATATTTTGATCTGATAATGTGTATACCATTCACTATTTGTGCATTGTTACATTAACTATACATTTTTGGTCTGATAAACAATTGTGTATATCACTTTTTCACTGTCTCCAGTCCATTAATTGCTATAAAAAATATATTTGATCCAATTAACTCAGCATACTCAACATGTAAATATATATAATTTATTATTTTAATCATTGATTTATATTTTTTGCTTGTATTTTCTTTAATATAATATTTATTATTTTTCATATGCTGATATCTTTTATCTAATAATATGCTTTTCATTTTTGTAATTATTAACATTAATTTTGTCTCACCAATTGGCAAAATATTTATAACTATTGACAAAAATTTTTTTATGTTTTCAGATATTATTTTATTGAATTACCTTTTATTTTTTAATTCTTACTATTTTATACTATTTGTTGACTTCATAACATTGAGAAATAACTGAAATTTTAGACAAAAGAGTTGTCCCTTGTTTTGGGCCGAGTTATCCCTATGAGGAGAGTTGTCTTGGGCCAAATTGTCTGTAAATTGCAGGTTTATATATTAAATTTAAAATATGATTTTGGGAACAGATGCAGTTACTACTACTACAGAAAAAACACTTTGCATTTAAATTTCAGATAGAGTTCTCATAATCGATAAACAACAAATTAACAAGAGAGAATATAAAAATTATTACAATGATAAAATTATATATAAGTTATACCGGAAATCTAAATATTAAATGATTTTAATAAATATTTATTATATAAATAACAAAAAATGTTTACAAAATAGAAAGGAATAAACAGTCATTGCTTAACAGACAAATAAAAATAAACAGTTGTTTTTATTGTAAATATGAATTATTAAACGTTAAATATATTTTTAATAAATTTATAAAATATAAATTTGAACAATATATTTTTTTTTCTGGTTTTTATATATTGCTTTCAAAAATTATCCCGGAAGGTTTATTTTAATATATTAATATAAATAAGCCCCTTTAACCGTTATAAAAACGAATTATAACAAATATACATATAGTTTCAACCCTTATTGATTTCATATGCATTGCATTGTAAATTTTTCTCAATGGAAAATCGTTGTATTTTTATAAAGTTTGCATAAATGGGTAGACAAAGAGAAGGATTATATTTTTTTTTTAATTAAATTAATTTTTTTGAGTAACTTTCTATAATCAAGCAATTTTTAGATACATAAAATGTCTGTAAAGTTTAATTAATTACATTTGTATCAAAAACTGTTTTATTACAAAAAAATGTTTTACTTCTATTATTTATTAAATAAATATTTCAAAATGCTTATGAGTAGACGAAGAGTAGTATTAAACTGCATAAATAATCATTAAGAGTTGAAACTCTATGTATAATTACTCTATGATTATGACGTTATAGGTTATTTTAAATATAATATTTTAAATGATACAATTGAACAAAATATGAAGAGACAAAATTACCGGATTCCTAAAAGAACGAATTAGTTTATTATTATTAATTAATATATTTAATATGTATTGACATCAAAACATATACACTGACCTGATAAGAGAATTATATTATTACTTAATAAAACGTTCCTACATTTAAGGAAATATCAAGAAAAGTCTCGAGTACCAATCGATTATCTAATAGACGCCCCAAGTTTAGATGCTCTTAAGGAGTTTTCAGAAATTATCGAAATCTATCTCGATATGTTTCCTCCAAATTAAATTATCTTTATAAATGCGTGTATGCGTGTATAAATCGAGTATGTATATATGATATACACAATTCATATCCCCTCGTACATTTGTTTAGTTTCTTAAGATTATTTTCATGTACGAATACATTCTATATTATGTATATTATTAGCACAATAATTTTAACTATAAAATATATCAAAACTGTATATCGGTAAAATGTGTAACTAAATTACAGAAATGTTTTATATATAATGTTTTCTATACAGTGCTTAAACACAAATTTATATGATATGATAAACACTCCTTGTGTAATTCGTCTGACCCATTATTTATTAAATACAACTTTTAAAAAACAATTTGAACGCGAACGAACGCCAACATCCCCTTTGTACATGTTTCTCTAGTGTTGTATTCTGATCCGAGTGATGTCTTCAAGAAAAACATTGTCCGCTTAGAGAAGGAAATGTAAACAGGAGAACCTGTTGGTGGGTTATCAGAGAGAAAGAATGGTCGACTCTATTCTGAAATGAAGAAATTTCAATCAAGAAATTTTATAATACATACTCGCTAAAAATATTTTCTCTAGTTATCTATTGCAGGAGAACCAACGACTAACCAGAAACTAGAAGCGACATTCAGAGCAGAACTAGACGTGTGAGATAATCGTGTACCGTTCACAGTCTTCTCTTTAAGGGTAGCGGTAATCTTGATCTATTTAAAAAAAATACTATCCATTTGCATAGAACGTGTTTAGATCTGATACGACCAAATTATGTGCGAATAGTTCCAATGTCTAATTTAAATGAAACAGTAAATAAGTCAACACTGTAGATCGATAGTTTTATTCACGGAAATACTTTGATTTTATAAATTTTGATTCACCAAATCAACAATAACATATTCAAAAACTACACGAAAATTGATATTGACTTACATCTTTTATTAGTAATAAAGATATTGAATGACATGACAAAATCGCATTAATGTTACTAATTAGATTTATTTTATAGTCATAGTCATATTTAATTCTCATCTTCATCATAATGAATGATTATAATTAAGAAATAGTAATAACTAATTGATATTAAAATATATAAGATAAAATTAAGAAATTAAGAAATTTATAATTTTATTATTCAAATACAAACAAATTACTTGTACAGAATTAATTAATAATCCTCAAAAACGTTGTTACTATATAAACATGGGTTAAAAATGACATATTAAACAGTTAAAGAAGTGCAGTTTAATGCGAGTAGGAATCTTCAGAAGAGTGAAGACTTATGTCAGTCATAGTAACGACTAGATCGTGAGTATGGAGATCTAGAACGTCGTGAAGACCGATTTGTTACACTGCTACTCCCTCCTTTGAAAGAGCGTCCTCGCGATCGATAATATCCACGACCTGCACGAGAAGGTGACCTCGATCTAGAGGACCGATAATATCCTCGAGAATAGTCTCGTGATCTAGATCTTGATCTCGAAGACCGATAATAACCGACACGTGAGCTATGCATTCTACGCGGGGATCTCGATCTGGACCTTGTTCTTGAACGTGACCTAGATTTTCCGGATGACCGCGATCTGGATCTATCAGAGTAAGAGCTGCGATGACGTGAGGATCGGGTGGATGACGTATAAGAACCACGTGACCTCGATCGGGATGTTGGAGTTCGTGAAGACCTTCGTTTCCTATTAGTTGAAGGACTTGTAGACGAACGATTTTTTGTGCGCTTCTAAACGAAAAGTTTGATTAGATTAATTCAGAGTGGGTGAAATATTTAATAAAGCAGAATATACCTTGTCATTCGAAGGAGATGAAAGATTTCTAGACGATTTGACAGCGGATGAATCTGAGAATGCAGCAGGTAGATTGGAAGGCTTGTCCAAGCTCTGTACCGGCGCCGCTGGAGGTGTTGATGGTTTGGTCTTAAGAGCCTGTAGAATCGAAGGTCCTTGACGGACGCTTTCCCCTTCACCCCAACGACTTACTGTCCACGTCTTTTCACCAGTTACTTCATCAACCTCAACTTTATCGGCATCTTTGTCCCATTTGCTCGATGAATCCTTCGTTTCAAGGTTATCTCCGTTGTCGTTGTCGGTAGTGTTTATTGCAAAAGCTTTTGGAAGCTAGAATAACCAGAAATTATCTTGATAAAAATAGCGTACGTTATACAAATACTGTACGTTATAAAAAATACGTAATTATGTAGCACTAATATTAAAATTAGGTATTGCAAAATACAATCTGAAAGAATATAATCCAATACCTGATTAGAGCTATCTCTAAGAGGAGAATCTATTTGCTTGGATCGGATTTTTTCTACATCAGGAGAGGATCCACCACTACTTATACTCATTGAGTCACTTTTGGGGGCACTTACTGGAACCGGCACTCTATAAATAAAATAATATAGGACAATTCGACATAGAATTTGACAATTTGTGCAAAATAAATTATTTAAACTTACGGAATATCACTGACCAAAACTGCTACCTTATTGTCTTGCAACCTAGAGATGATAATTATATTGCATTATAGTAGTAAATCAATATCAGATAAAGTATGTAGAGTTTTGTGAAGAAACAATGGAGATTAATTCAAAATAATTTAACAACATACTTTTAAATAATGTTTGTAACTATTCCGAGCATTGTCATATTTGCAAACTTTAGATAAAAATTCAACATATATAATAAAAGGAATTTATCTAATATCCTATCTAAATAGCAACATTTGCTACATTTTAATTAAATCCCTTGCCAATAATGTACAAGATGTCCATTTCTGAAGAAACAGAAGCTTTAGTATTTAGTTTTAATTAATTAGAAGAGATTTTAAACAACTACAAATGTAAGCAGAACACAAGCAATTTCGGTTCATTTTAAGCAACAAACTTATAAAGCAAATAAATGTACCGTTGTTTTTTTTCATTATTGTAACGTTTGGCCAGCCTAGAGAGAAAAAAAAATTAGAATAACATAGAACCCACTGCCAAAATAAAATAGAGGCATTATTGACGCAACACAAAGAAAAATAATAAACAAGACAAAAATATAAACCATGCACTAAAACAGTGTTATCAAATTATTGTATTTTGAGGTATTGGCAACGAACTATTATACTATTGAGTTGATCTCTCACCAGTATTGGGTATTGTCAATTCTTTCGGCTTCGGAGAGTTCACTATCAATTCTAAGTGGTCGTTTACATTGCGACCTGTTCAAGAAAACCCAATTTAGGGTCAGTATGTCTTGTTTATGTCTAGCTTGCTATCAGGGACTGCGTTAGATGTTATGGGTTCAGAAATTAAGAGGTGCTGCCTCATTTTATATAAAATATTACTCAATTAAGAGATGTAACACCGGAGATGTAAACTAGAATTTCATTCGAAAATGGTTGCGCTGTATTTTAGTTTTATTGTTTAAAATTATTTTATTGTTGAAGCTTATTGTTTAGTAATATTCAACGAACAGAAGGTCAATAGAAAACAGCGTGACTCCTCCAACATTATTTAAGTACTTATAAGCACGCTCACATGGAGGTAGAACTAGCAGAAGACGAAGATGAGGAATCCTCTGTGCCAGAACCATCGACACCAGAACGATTCGACTTTTCGCGTGGTTTATGCTCTTTTGGTTTCTTTTTGCTGTCTTCAGGACTTCGCGATAAAAGCCGTTGTGCTCGTCCTGGACTCGCTGGCTCCGGTAGTGAGCTTTCGGACTACACAGGAGAAATTGATCGAAAAATTAGATTGCAAATGGTTTGGGTAATAGTGAATATTTGTTGGTTATTTTTTACACAATTACGAAAATCGCCAATTGTTATAGATCAATAAATTCCGTTTTAGCTGATTCACACATTATTTCTATAATAGTTAGTGAATATTACTAAAATAAATAACAGTAACAATCTATTACTGAAATAACGCGTGACTCAGATAAAATGGAATCTAGTGTTTATAACAATTGACGACGTTCGGAATTAACCTCCCATTATCTTATAGAACACTAGATTTCCTTTATATATGAGAATTTAGATATATTTTAATAATAACTATTGTGATACATAATAATAAACATAAATAGAAGTTCATACAAATATTAATTTACACATTTTTTACTAGGATTTTCATATTATAAATATTATGCCGTTTATTAAGCCTGAATATTAAAATTTAACTTAATACACGACTGTGACGATGATTTGTAATAACTTTGAGTGAACACGCACACATTTTAAATATTGAATGCTCACCTCAGATCTCACCACAACATCTTGCCGCGGACTTTCATTCGACCTCTTTCGGTATCTTCTGTCTCGACTACTATCGCTGTCGTCCCTTCGTCTCTTGACGTCAGGGGAGGTCCTGTAATCGCGACCTGCTCCCCTTCCTTTGTCGTCATAATCCTTACGATGGTAGGAAGACCGACCGCGGTCTCCACCCCCTGATCGATCGGGACTGTACCGGCGCATCATACGTTCACGCCGACTTTCCCATCTGATGAGAAATGGGCAGTCAGTTATGTCACAAAAATAGATCGATATTGATAATATTTACAATGCATTAAGCAAGTAAATTGACAATTAAAGTAGAAACACAATATTTTGATAACCACACCAGAAAATAAAAGAAAAAATTTAACTTGGAACAAAATATAGAATCTCTTGGACCCCCGGCAGTGCATAAATGAAACAAATGCAGCTGTGTCAATATAAAACTATAAACGAAACCCTTATGTCAACAAATATGGCAAGTTGCAACGTTGAAATACAAAACAAACTTTTTTAGCCTTCTCAAACGGTGCTTTGGGCGACATGGTCGACGTTTTTTCCTTCTGTTAATAGTTAATTTTCAAAACAAATATGTAATCAATCAAATAACCAAAATAACTCTATATACTTCAATTTATTTAGCCTGAAATATAATCCTGTAGTCGTATAAAATTCAACGAGTCATGCATAACTAACATAAATTAGAGTAAAAGAAATAATCCGTACAAATTCGTATATATTGCTAATGTTGGTCTAAACGCAAGGCAATATTGATTAGAATATTATATTTATAAACATTGTAATGAAACTTTACTAAAATGTATAAGTATTTAAATAAGCATTACAATAAACGATATTTTACAAAATATATACTTTGCCTAAGATTTGCGAGCTAGATTCGAACCGCCGATTGGAACAAAATTCTGTCTAAAACAATATACTCTGCTTATGAAGTTAATCTTCGGCAAAATAAATAACATGTAAAATAACGTTTATCGATATTAAATTTGGAGCAGTGGTGTTTATTTCATTACTTAAAAATCACTGCCCTGGAGTTTTTATTATTATTTTACTAAAATTGTTTTAATTATATCAAAAAAAGTATTAAAATATACAAAAAAACTAAAACCTAAATTAAAAAAGTGTTTAAATGTTGAATTAACAACACAGTTTATTACCTAGCAACTAAATGAGCGGGAGGACTTTTCCTCTGTCTCGACATGGGAGAAGAGCTTTTATCCCGCCGCTTGCTAGGTTCACTGGAACCAGAGGAGTCTCTACCACCGGGAAGGTGTCGCTCCTTCTCTACCACTTCCTCCTGGTAGCGCTTGGGCGGGGTATGCTGAGGTTTGGACTGACGACCATTTCTGTTTGCGGGTACAGCTGGTGTTGGCGAGGCCACAGGGGAACTCCTTCGCTGGTCACGACGGTCTGATACAACAGACTCCTTGTTAGTTGGGTGTGCCTCTTCTCTTTCATCTGAAAAGGACGGCCGATCCACCACCTTGTGCGAATTTTTACGCTGGAACAAAAAGAATTAAATATTAATCAACATTGGCTAAACTTTTCCTAACATGGATAAAATAAGATACCTTGGCGAAGACATCAGAGGTGCTTGCCTTAACATGTTCATCAGTATGTATGTTGATAACATAATTGTCATCAAGTTCCAAAACATGTTTCTTCTTCAAAAGAGTAGATGCAGGCACATATTGCTTAGAGGTAGAACTTCCAGCGCCCGTGGAGTCAACTTCAAATGCTCGCTGAGCATTGGGTGATGCTGTGAGTTTCTTGTCTCTGGGTCGAACATCAGAAGATTTGAGGAACTCCAGTCTGAAATGTTATTCGTATCTTTCATAATAACACTCCTTTAAAACCATGTCTAACATTAGATTTTAAAAGTCAGAATACTTCTTGGTTTTATGCAAAAATATATCTTACTTGGTCGAACTATTAACTTTATTGGCCGACAAATCAGCCTCAACTCGGGAATATTGAGTAACTTGTTCCGATAGTCGGGATGGGGACTTCTGTACGAGTAGTATTTCTTCTTCCATTGCGTCGTAATCAAGGTGGGGCTTCTTCATCGCTTTTGGCCTAAGAGAACAAAAATACAAATAATAATCTACTAACTAACTAACCGATTCAATATCAATACGATCTAAAATGTTGAAATTTGTTTTTATAAATAATAATTTAAGGATTAGAATGGCAAACTAAAATATATAATAGGGCCCATGGGACAAATATAAAAAAAACACAAATATGAAAAATTAACTTTTAGAGTTAATCGACAAATGTATTCTTGAAAATATGGATTTTAAAATAAATGGACGATGGGGTGAAGTCGAATGACCTTCTTGGTTGCCAGGGACATCTAAAGTCCATTATTTATAATACAAGTCCCAGAAATATCGACAAAGATTAAAGAATGATTCACAATCGAATTTCCCAATATCAGTACTAAAATGTTACTGACTTTGGGGATGTTATTGTTTGGTGAACAATTTGAACATTACCATTAATACATATAACTGTTGGTGTATTTATCATTAAAAAAATATAGCAGTATTGAAACAAAAAGAGATTTAATGTAATTTTCCAAGAGGCGCGACTTATGCGCCACACTTCGTATACTGAAGAAAAAACAAGATGGTAAACAGACAGAATTTACTGATAATGGAACTAATTTACCGTTTTGATTTCACCAAAGGAAGCCTAAAATAACATAAATAAATGTTGGTTTAGCTAAAAATAATAATTCATTTCGCTTTAAAAGTAGACAAATTAAAAACTCACTCATCAATGACATACACCTCGTCATCATAGTACTCATTAGGAAGATCTCTGCGGTGCTTCCTGCTGCTCTTGTGAACGTAGACATCATCCTGGTCCTCTTCATACACCCTGTGACCGCTAGTCTTACCACGGCCTTGGTAAGGAGGTGGCGAATATTTCCTCCTCACCTCTTCTACATCCGACGTTGGGTAGTCTTCTCGGCTGGGTTTAGCGTGCCATTCCGCAGAAAGTTCTTCTCTGTCGTCGTCATAGTAACTGTCCCGTTTCGAGCGTTTACGACTGCTGACATGTGCCTTTTCTAATGGCTCTGGTTCGGGTTTTTCCTTGCGATGTCCTTGTTTTACTTCATGCGAATGACTGAAGCAAGAACAGGAAATTGGTTAGAAACTTCTATACGTCATAATCTTGATGAATTAGAGAAAGCAAAAATCACATACTGAAACTGTCTGTCTCTTTGTGCCTCCCATTCCTTCCAATCAGAATCACGCATTCGAGTAGTCTTCTTGACCGCTTGTCGCCATCTGGGCGGAGTGACGCTACGGCTTTGCGATCGGGAAGGTGTGTGATAATGCTGAGAACGGCATAATGTTAATCAGAGTGTCAAATCAGAAATAGTAATCGACTCACATTAGTTTTATATATTATTGTAATTTTATATTGCAAAGAATATTTTAAAAAGAATTTAATTGATTAGTATAAGCAATTGTCTCACCACGCCTCCTCGGCCCTTGATCTTTCGTCCGGAACGACTAACAGGACCGGCAGCATTATTATGATTATCTTCATAACGTTGGTCGTATCTGAAAGTATGTCAACCATATTATAGACTTTACCAAACTAAATTATAGTTATACAATGTAACTGACTGTCTTACCTAATTTCTTTCATATGACTTTTCTGTTTTGGTGAACCACGATAAAGGAACTTAGAAAGAGGAACATCGGGAATTTCGTCCGGTCGAATGGTACACGAAACCAAATCATCTCTGAGAAGGAAATGAAATACGTATATTTTAAAATTATTAATAGGTAGGAAGTTATCACATACAGGTAATACTTTCATACAGCACATACTTAAAATAATTCTTATTTAGTGTAATTATTTTTAGAAGGAAGTATTGTCTAATTGAGAACTAAATGAAAATAATGAAGTCAAGCATGATAATGAGAATAGACATGAAAAGAGAAAAACCAGTCTCACCATTGAATGAAGGCACGATCTTATAAATAAATTTTGTACAAAATAAAACTTATTAGCGAATAATGAGTTACATTTAAAAAATTATATGTTCACAAAAGCAACATACCAACACCTCTATAAAAAAATAAATGTAAAGTCAAGATATTGTATAAAATAAACGAAGATTGTCCAACCTGTGTTCTTCTTCTTCTAAAGATTGAGGCAAGTGTCTAGATTTCTTTTTTTTATTCTTCTTGTTCTTTCTCTTTTTCCTCGAATCGTCATCATCCGATTTATCTTCTGTGCTGCTTTGACTGCTTCCAGTAGCAATATCAGACTTCTTGGACTTGGCTATTCAAGAGAAGATAAAAGTAATATAGAAATATATGCCATTCATTGCACCGATGTACCGCGGTAGTCACCTACTGTGATGTCACGTATTATTATTGTACATAACAATGAAATACTTACGATAAAGCATAATGCAACAAACACTTTCGATTCTTGCTGAATTTGCCCTGAACAAAATTACAACTTCAATGAATAGAACTGTGCACATATTTAAACCTAGTTACAATACCATAACTACGGTTAACCGAGAGTAACAAATGATATAATGGAAGTCAATCTCTTCTTTAAGATGTTAATATATGAATAAATGTCAACATTATTTGTCCATTTAAAATCCATTTGCATTCAACTCGAACACATTAACTATTATAAACAAAATAATCCATTTTATCTTAAATATTTATTATATTTTTTTTTACTGACATAGATATAAATAAAAATTATACTCAACCAATTCTTTGTTAATCTGTAATATGAGCAAATAAAGGTTTATTATACATCAGAGATAAAGAGGCCTATATCCGTCCAATGATCATAATGATATATTTTGTGAAAGATTTAAAGAGTCAAAATTGGTAACTACATTAAATCTTAATTTAGGATTACGTTAAATTGTGTTGTGTTCTTGGTAGGTTGGCTTACCGTAAACTTACCTCAATTTTTATTTTGATGTTTGTTCTTTTGAAGTAATTCTCACTTAATCTAATTTTGGATTACGTAATAAAACATTAATAACTAAATTATTGAAGTAATAATGACGAAAAATAGCAATACTGAGTGCTAACAAATTATACTGAATTCCTTCTAAACGACCATGCAAAAAAAACTAGAAATATTTAGTGACACTTACATGGAATTAATTCGCCACATTTGGCCACCTTGACTGGACGTGTCGGTTTATGGGTGCTTTGAGAAACTTCGGTGCACTCAACTCTCTGGATAACATCTTCTCCGCTTATTACATGTCCAAACACCACATGTTTACCATCCAAATGGGGCGCCTTAGCCGTTGTTCTATAATAAATAGAAACAACAAATTCATTAAATTAAACAATATAATATGCTTTATAGACATATTTAAATGGGTCCCAATTGCAGCGTTTGAAGCAGGAAGCTGTCAGGAAAAAAATAAGAAAATAAATGCCATTAGAAATGTACAAATAGTTAAAAAACGCGAATTTCATGAATGGAACTACTAACATGAAAAATTGCGATCCGTTTGTATTTGGTCCGCGGTTTGCCATTGACAATAAATATGGCCTGCTATGAAGAATATCAAGATTTTCATCTAGAAATAAATACAGTATCAATTATAAAACTTGAGTGACAGTGTCAATGATATAATATATCAAAACGTGACCTGAGAAATTCCCTCCAAATATAGATTCTCCGCCAGTACCATTCCCCTCACTAAAGTCACCCCCCTGAATCATAAACCCTTTAATTACTCTGTGAAAAGAGCAACCTTGGTAATGAAGTGGTTTTCCTGTTTTTAGTCCAAGACCACAATTGCCTACAAAAAATTACATATAAGAAATATAATTATTTCTATAATATTTAAGCAATAATTATTGCATTATTTTTGTATGATAATACATACCAATACAAAGTTTTCTAAAGTTCTCTGAAGCTTTCGGGCACTTATCATTGAATAATTCAAAAATAACCTTTCCAACTGAAAAAAGAGAAATAACACAAATTAATTATGAAAAATCAAAAGGAAAATAAAACAAAACTTACTGTATTCACTGCCAATGGTAATGTCAAAAAAACATCTTGTTTTATATTTTTGCTTCCCCATTCTGGAAAATGAAAAGTTAATTTAAATGTCATATCACACAATAATTTATTCATATTATTAACTGATTACAAAAAGGTGACACTATAAAAAAAATATTTAGAAACTGTTTAAAGGGGAATAAATAAAATTCTTAATTAAAATGTTCAGTAAATATGAAAAAATATATTAATATTATTAAAACAAGTAAGGTGCTATAGAACATCAATATAATGATAGTAATGTATAATAAATTTGTTCTAAGTTAAAGAGGCAAAACATATTAGGTACAAATTATGTAACTAAGCAAAATTAAACCAAGTAGTGTAACACAAAACCATTTTTGTAATCAGAGTAATGTTTTCAATTTAACACAAAATAATATATATTAAATATTTGTAAACAAAATTATAGTTTGAAGTAAAACAAGTTCTGTGTTAACCCTATTTCTATAAGACATGGTATTTTACACACAACAGGTTTATTAACTTTATAATATAAAAACAGACTATTTGAACTAGGTGGTCAATTTTTTCTGACTTTACAATTTACTCTATTTTTATATACTATTAAACTACCTACTATTGTTTTTTGTATATAAAATTTATCTGTCAGATACAGAACTTTTGCAAACAGGGAATAACATTTTACTATATTTCAAAATGAACATAATATTCAAAATACAAATAATAATTATAAAACCTGTTTAACATGAATGAGAAATAATAATGATAATGCTACAAATAAGATGTCAATTAGTTTCATTCATAAAATTATAAAAAATATTCTTAATATAAAAGTAACAAAATTTCAAGATACAAAAATATTTAGATTTTGAATACTATGTCATTATCTAAGAAAGTGGTATTTTTTTGACATGAAATATTTTGAATTGAAGATTAATTAGCCAATAAGCTTAATACATAAACTAAACATGCATATGGGCTTGAAATAATAATTTTAACCATTAGTAGCATATATTTTCAAATGTATTTTAACTTTTCTGTATAATAATAATGCTGGTGTTAAAAGGTACTGACGTTATTATGATATGACTTTATAAGAAAGGTTATTATGGGGTTATTGTTTATTTGTCAAATCTGAAGATCACACAGCACATTTCATGGATTAATTACAAATCTATATTAAATATAGGATAATATTTATATACATTAAGTATAATATTAGATTCTTGAATTTGAAATTCAAAAAGTATTTAAGTCAAACTAAGTAATACTACTATTTTATTTCCTTCAGCATTCAGATTTTAATTGTAATAGTTAAATCATATCTTCTAGAAAAAACAATTTATAAAAAAAAAATTTTGGATGAGTGACAACACTGTGTGGAGAATCACAACTGATTAAACTTTTACCAACCATTCTTTTCTATCAAGATGGTATTCCATCATATTGGAATTGAACTTTTAAAGTTACTAAATCAAACATTTTTACAATATAGGATTTGATGTTCAAAAACAACTGAATTAATATTTCATTTCCAATAATTCCTTATTTAATAATATATAATAAAGTTTTATGGGTAAAATATAGTTGAGCTATTAGAAGTGCAAACTATCACAAGAGCAACTTTGATTTTCAGTCATAAGTGCTAACCGTCATAATCACCATATTTCAAGTATACCAGGGGTACAATATTATATTTTTATGGGGGCAGGTGCAATGTATATAACTGAATGTACTCAAACAGTAAAGGGTGGACAAATTTTACTCAAAAATTGGAAATTCAATTAAAATCAGAAGAATTACACCCCTGTAAATCTGATAATATTTAGGTTACAGATAAATGGAACCAGTACATTTAAATTATAAAACATTTGAAAGTAAATATTTAAGCACTCTGGTTTGTTTAAATTAAACTGACTTACTACACTTTAAAATATAATCAAATGCCTCTTAATTAGAAATACTTTAATCAGGTAGAAGTGGGTACCTATATTATCAAAGAGCAGACTCATTAGTCATACTATAAAATACAATATAACTCTTTTGCCAATGAGGTGGATTAGTCTTTGTTTTTATTCTGCTTTTAGATTATTGCAATTCATGCTGATCTGATTTTGAAAATTGCTAGTAAGCAATTTGATTTACTTAAAATGGTCCAGCAAGTGATTGGTTTTGCTTTGTTTGGCCCAGCAACTGATTGAAATGTCTATAGGCAAATAAATAAATAATTATTTAAAAATTTATTAAATAATTTACTCATCATTTTTGTATTAATTATATATTTATCATATTAAAGTGCTTGTATATGATTTAATTTTTATATAAATTTGTTTACATGAATTTGTATATCTGTATTATTATTAAATATATTGGAGCATAATTAAATGAGCTGATGTTATCTCTTTTGATTATTATTTGTGTCTTTAAGTAGTGATTCAAAGATTGATTTGAAAATTATTCCAAAGATCTTGGTCTTGCACGTATAATTTTATATATAAACAGATCTTGCAATTACCAAATTTTTTGGCCCACAATTGCCATAGAAAAAAATGACTTGGGCCAGGCAGCAGGATAACTTATCCTTAAGGACAATATATTATTTGACTAACAATTATGATGTCTGTATCTTTATGAGGATTACAATAAATAGAAAGCAGAAACTTATTTGACATTAGAAAAAACATAACTGTTCTTGACACTAGATCATATCACGTGCCTGGAGAGTTTTAGAACATTTTTGAAGGATCTATATGATTTTATCAAAGTGTCTATTTGGAAATACGTCCATCTACAGATTTAGTATCATTAAACTTACTCCACACTATTCGGAAATATGTACAATAATTACTCTCACTATTCGGACTTTTATAAAAAGGTTCTACCACACCTTGAACATCAAAAACATGGAAATATTGGATAATAGAATCGATACAATCTTATTTCTAACCCCAAGACCCGGCGGAGCCCGGTCTATCACACCTTGAACTGCACTATGGTTATCCTCACGCATTTCCAAATAGTGTGTGAGCTAGAGTGACGCACGTCCGAATAGCAACTACCATGATTTATATATATTTATACTTTTTATAAACAACGAAATTATTTCAGTTAACAATTAGTTATGATAAATATATGTAATGTTTTAAAAGAAAACAAAGATGCATTGCAATTAGTCATACTCAATTTTAAATTCAATCTAAATTTTAAAACTATAATGTTTAGAATAACTAATAACAAATGTTTAGCGAACAAATCCAACTTTGTGAAACTGAAATTCTTATTATTTAAAACAAAAAATAATTTAAATAATAAATATTTAGGGTGATGATATATGTATATACATGGTGGTCGAAAAGTAACGCACAATTAAAAAGTAATGCATCTACTATATTTCATTTATCTATTGTACAATTTATACGCTTTTTTTAACAATGACAATTAACAATGAACAATAAAAATTATGAGCCACAACCATTCCCTCACCATAGTGAGTTAGCTGGGAGGAAGTCGGAGTGCGTGGGTCAATTGCATTGGCGATAGCACCTTGAAAGTCAGCATCTTTCTTTTATAATCTTGGACGACCAGATTTCTTGCTGTCTTCTACGGACCCCGTTGCTTCAAATTTGTGGACTAAGCGGATAATGGAAGAATGATCCCTATATGAGCTGTGGACGATTAAATGATTCGGAAATGTTAATTTTAGTTGCACTTGCATTTCTTCCATGTTGATAATAATGCTTAACCGCAGCAATTCTTTTATTCAATGTTAACCGTACAGCAGCCAAAATTGCAAACCAAAATAAATTAACTGACCAGGCAAATAGCAATAACAGCAGACAAAATTTGAAATTCAAGTTTGAAATAGTTTCATAAGAATCCGTAATTCACTATAATGTATACGGTCTATGTGTATACGTAGATATCAAATATAAAACCATAGATTTTTTAGAAATCGTTCTAGCAAATTAAGCAAAGACATTTCACAATAGAACCCTATATAAGGAACTGTTCTGAAATGACGTCACACTTTTTATAAGCTTTTTGACCCCCGCCCTTTATCAAACTTCCTCGTAAAATTAGATACCCGTCCAAAGGGTCGTCACATTTAATGGTAACCCTCACCCCCAAATTCGAAAATATAGATATTACTAATTTGTAAAAATGAAAACAAAAAGTCACACTAAAAATTTATTTTGTGAAATAATTAAAAAGCTGAATATTTCAATTCTAGTGAGTATAAAATTATATTTTAAAATGCATGCAATTTCAATTCAAGAACAAATTATACATGATTACAATACAAGCTAAAATACGTACCGATCTGTATAACATAAAGTATAATAACATAATTATAATTACTCTATATGCTGTATAACTTGTTAAGAAAAAAGATTAAAATGATAATAACAATGAATCATTCAAAATATAACTTGATTCAATACACATTCTTTTATTGCTATGGCAATTACGCACTACCTATGTAAATAAAGTTAGTGCGTAATTGCCATAGAAGAATACCTAGATTGAATCAAGTTATATTTTGAATGATTAATTATTATTATAATTTTTTTCTTTTTAGTATTCATTTTAATCTTTATAGTCTTTTTAATCTTTAGTAACTAATCTTTTTAAAAGAATTAGTTAACACAGTGATGTTCATATATATATATTATAGATTCAGTAGATTTTAAATGTGTATATGAAAATGTTCATGAAAATCAATAGTCATTCTACAAGAGAATGTATGAAAATCAATAGTTATTCTACAAGAGAATATATGAAAATCAAAAGTTATTCTACCAGAGAATATATGAAAATCAATAGTTATTCTACAAGAGAATATATGAAAATCAATAGTTATTCTACAAGAGAATATATGTAAATGAATAGGCATTCTATATAGGAATATATGAAAATCAATAGCTATTATAAGGGAGAATATATACTCCGACTATTTACGTATTCCATTTTGGCTGACTTTTTTATTTTAACATCATGGCCTGCTGGAATTCGTGATTTTTGAAAATAGAAAGTGTTCATTTAATCTGTCCTCAATCTTGAAATGCAGCTGTATCATTGATGTCAGTGTATAGAAGATGGTTAAAAGTCATCATTGACTAATTTGCGCACTTCAATAAAAATATATATTAATTTAAAATCATTGAGTGCCTTTAACGATGCTTCTAAACGTACACGCGATTCCTTCAACTCGCATTTCCTCTTTATTCGCAGTATATATATCTCTTCCTCCTGCATATCTTTCAAAAATCGTATTTTGTTATATATTGCATAATATTTTCTAAGAATGTGGCATCCAAATCCATAAAGTCGTCTTAAGTAAAATGAATGTTGCTATACTGGCAGAAGAAATATAGTTAAATTGTAAATTTCTTCGTATTTAGCAAATGTGTCCATTTCAAATAAGTAATTTTCAACAAAATATATATACTTATGCATGCTCATTCTAATTTCAATCCAAATGCCATACGCATAATGTTGGCGACGATGAATTGTCGGACGAATTGCATTCTTATACAAAATTATGAAGAACGTAATTTGTCGAACGATCATATACCATCAGTCATCACCAATTTGTCGGAACAGTTGGAGTATATTTTTGAAGTACTAACTCATCCGTCGGGCGAAATGTATCTCTGAATTTACCGACATTTATCTTTTCCGATAAATATGAAATTTTAAATATCCTGTGAAATCTTTTAATTTGCATACCTAATTTACACATATTTGTGCTAAATTTTATTAAGATCTAAATATTTCAATCAATAAATATAGATTTTTTACAAAATTTATAAAATATACACTTCTAGCTACTAGCAAATTAATAATATAAAATAAATGGTATACTTTTGCTAAAAGTAGTAAGGAAAGAAGTAAGGGTCCCTTAAGTAATTCTTAATGGCTAAGGGATACAATTGAGGGCAAATATAAAACAACAATTAAAAATATATAATTTTTTAGATATGTATAAAATTCATAAAAAATTTAATATATTTAGCAACAAAGTTCAATACAATTCATTTCGAAGGTAATAAAAACAAAAATTTAATAGAAAAATACTCTATCATTTTTAAATTTTATTTCAAATAAAGTGTATTAATAATAAAAACTATAATAACACATTATAAAATTTTTCAGAACAATTAACAGTTTCTGTCAATGACATATATATTATATTGATCTAGACCGGAAAACTGACCGTTATTAGGACACACTCCTTTGTATAGAATGAGTTTTATTTATAATTGAAAATAAAATTACAATATATATATATTACTTAAAATAATATTTCAAAAAAATAATTTGTAAACAAATTTTCGAAAAATCCCTTCCCCACCTTAACGGCCAAAGTCCACTAAGAAAGACAAAAGTTACATAAATTTAATAACTGATTTATTTATTGTCTTTCACAAAGATCTAATTTTTTATGTATGACAAAATATTTATGATTTATGTACTCTACATATATATACAATATATAACACCTATATACAAATACGATATAGACAATTATGCGGTATAGAGAAATGGCGTTCGATATATCCAAATTTGATATATATACATTATTAATAGCTATATAGGTAGAAATGTTGACGGTGCATTAAAAAAATACGATAATATTGAAAAACGTTCGATATATACAAATACGGTATATAGACGAATTCAACTATACATAAATGTGTGAACCTGATCTTTCAAATACGAACTGCATGTCGAATATAAACCACAGTAATTGGCAACAACTGCCACGTCCGCATGTCTTCGGATATGACTTTTAATAAAAGATTTTCCAAATTCAGGCAACAAGGAAAAGTGGATGATAAAACATAGGCGTAACTAGGAATTTGAGGTAGCCCGGGCGAAGAATGGGTCAAAAGTTTTTGGGGTCCAGGGGTGTAGCTCTCCGGAAATTTTTTCAATGTCTTAAATTGTAATGAAGCAATATTAGAGCATGGAAAACCGAGGGAATAAGTTTCAATAAAATAACAATATAAAAACATCATGAAAATTGTATTAGTATAAAAATGTATTAGTACAAAATTTCAAAACAGTAAAACCCGGGCAACTGCCCGGGTTGCCCAATGGCTAGTTACGCGCCTGTAAAATATAAATTCAGCGATTGGAAATCACTGATGTGATAAGGTGACGTCCAATGTAAAGCCTCAAAATAAATTCGTCTGTAATAAAATCTCGGAGTTTTAAAATAAATTGAAGGTTCATTCGTATTGAATTTAATTCTAATTGGTGACTTTCGGCTTCGCGATACGATTTATCGGCAGACATATGGTTTTTCGACAAAAAATCTTCCCTGCTTTCAGTAAGACACAATCGTAGAAAGAGTCAGTATATATATATATACAGACTCCTAATTTCTCATTACTTTCAAAGTTTCGGTGGTGAATTGCGGGAGACATAATTTCCTTCAGTTGAATTATTAAAATATTTTGCATTTTCAGAGTCGTTGAAATATAGTCAGTTTGTGAAAACAAGCGCTGTGATGGATGTGATCCAAAAAAATAATTTTTATATATATAGTCTTCATTTGTTCGAGGAGTTGAACGTGTGTTTGATTTCATATGTATTTGTTCATATTTTATTGACAGAAATAATAAATATTTAATTATAATAATGAATTTATATTTTTCAAAATTTAAATTTAATATATAAGTGACCGATTAGTATATATTAACAAGTTGGCACAATAGTTATGTCATTTTGGAAAAAAATTATTTCGATTTATTGAGGTTTGTAAAGTTCTTACTGTAAAGTTCTTATGAAACTGGAGTAATTTTGCATTACAATTGGAAAGAATATCTGCTATAGTGTGTAAAAAATTTATATATGTTTGAATAAACTATTTATAATTTTTGTATAAACAAAGTTATCCAATCAATTCTAAATTACAAGATTTCCTTAACTCGCGGCTAAGTCAAATAACGATCACTTATTTTACAATTCATCGTTGAAATTGTGTTTGATATGTGTTATTTATCTTTATAATATTCTTTGTATGGATATTTTCACAGTAGGTATCTTAATTTTGAATATTTATTTGAAATGGTATCCTGATTGAATTATAATTTTGTATAAAGAATTTTTTACCCATAATTTTTTTTAAGAATCAGAATTTTATTGTACTTTGCACACACACATATTATATATCTATATTAAAATATCCTTATTTTTAAATCAAATTTAAAAAAATTAATAAGTTTAATTTTAATATTTAAAGTAAACTTTTTAAATATAAAGTTTGATTCATAAGGGCAGATTTAAGCCAGCCTGCATTCCATGTTTTTTGAGTACCAGATATGTTTGTCTTTTCTATCCTTTTATATATAAAATTCATGATTGTATGTTTGATATATCCTCCTAGGGCTACATGGAATGTAGACATGGATTTAAGGTTCAAATTTGATGTTAACCATTTTTTCAAACCAAATTTAAATTTATGATTTAGATTTAAAAAACCTTTATATTATTTGTAAATTCATCCACTATTAATACATAATTTAGAGCTTATTTTCACAAATAAAAATTCCCATAAAATTATAAATCATAAATTATATAAAACAAAGTTCATTTTTTCAAATTAATGATTTACAAATAACTCCGCACAGGATGCAGTACAACTCAGCCCATAATAACTCAAATATATATATATATTCATATGTAAAAATACAATTTGTCAATATCATAAGGATGGCAAAATAATATGAAGACAAAACAACTTGAGATGACATTGCTTTATAAAATATAATCATAATTAAATTTTTAAAATAATTAAATTATTAGCAAATTCTTAAGTCTTTTAAAACAAAATTATAACTACTACAAAATAATTTTAAACTCCCCAATTTAATATATACATCATTATATAGATTTAGTATAAAAAATAGTTTTATATTTTTTCATGTTTTTTAAATTTATATGTGATATTATTCTGATTATATTGTGAATCAAGTTATCTTAGGCCAAGCTGTCCCATTTCAAAATTAAATTAATATGTTAAAATAACAGAAATAAGTCTTGAAAGTTTGATAAAAATAATATTTAAATATAGTTTAAAATTTTTTTATTATATAAATTAATATTATTCTGAAATTTGTTAGCATTTATAAAGATATTTCAAAAGAAGAAGTTTAATTACCTTTATTATAAATAGGATCATGTTTTATTTTATTTATTATTAAATCTATTCTAAGAAATAATAATTTATCAAAATTATAATAATAATATGTAATAGGAAAATTTATTATTGTATTATATTAGTGATAATCTATTATTTCTAAATTGAATATTTTAGTGATATTTTAATAATAAATAAGAAATGGTCGACAACTTGAAAAAGATACATATCAGATTTTTATACTGCATTCTTTTTTTAGAAAAGGCTGTATTTAACACTGAAATCCAAATATATGTATTATTTGAAAATTAGCATTATCTTATACATTATTTTATATATTCACCAAAAAACTATCTAAAAATAAGGTGTTATATTTAATACTTAAACCATAGACAAAATAACTTTAAATTAAAATGAGTTATGCAATTTTATTTGTTTTCATTAACCTGTATTACATATGTAATTAACTTACAATTAGTTACAAATATATACAATTTAAATATTTTTTGAAAGCATACATGTGATTGATTTTCATAAATATTATTTAGAGATATAGGTATTGTTCATTAATTGATAATATTTCCCATTGGAATCACATGTTGACATAATTCAATGTAGAATAATATTTTCATAAATTTAAATGTAAAATCAATTAAAGCATTGTGCACTAGTTTAAGTAAACACACTAAATCATTGTACTTTAATATATTAATCAAGATGCCCAGATTTAGCAATGTGGTTGGTTAACTTTTCCAATGAAAATTAAAATAAAAAATGTTTTGTCTTTAAATACTATTCAACATAGTATTGATTGAACTGTTACTTGTTTCATTATTGTTAATTCTAATTATATTTAATATTAACCCATATAATGACTCCATTTTGTTTCTCAAATGAACAATACAACAGTATATATTACTTTCACTACATTGTATCATTATTATTACTGTGAGGGTGACTTTTCATTAAATATATTTATTAGCAAAATATTAATTTATGGACCATTGCTATCATTAGAAAACTATTTTTTTTATTATTTAGAAATTCATAAACTAATTCATCTTTTTTACATGTTGAACAATGTTGTAAATATTAAATGCACAAAAATATATTAATATCATTTGATATAGATACCTTCCAGTACAAATAATTATAATTCCTTCTAGAACCTTATAACTGAAACCAACTAGAACTAACAATTTTTTCAAAACATTTTCAATTTCAGTGCATAGTTTCATAATAAAAAATACAGTGAATTGTGATGTTAAATTAATGAAAGTTACATAATTACTGATTTTTGTACATTATCTTTTTTTTTACTGATAATATACATTATCATATTCTTTGACATTATTTCCTCAAAAAATGTCTCACATCTTTATGAAAATTAATTATTTTTTTTATTTATAAATCTCAGAACTTTTTATTATTGATATCATATTTTTGAATATCTCAAAAAATCATAGTTTATAAAAAAAACAGTAATTTTAACTGACATGGTTTCCTTTTGCTTCAGAAAAATTTGTCAAGTAGCTGTCCTTTTCCTGTCTGGCAATGAGCTCTCACAATTGGAGATGCTTGGCTCTTGGCTTAATCAGTTATCTAATTTTTAATCCTTTGTGTTTTGCTTCGACTATCAATTGTACCTTTCATGTAGCAGAAAACAGTGGCAGGAATCACTACATAGGAAGTATCAAAAGAGACAACTTCCTTCCACCATACATAGGAACTACTGTACCACCAGAGATCAAATTTTCAAAGTCAACAGGAGAATTGTACACAATTCCTAATTTTGATCATGAAAAGAAACCATCATACACACTAGTTGTTTTCAGTGCACAGTATGCTATCAAGACCATTAAAGTTTGTGTTGACGATGAAAATGACAATGCCCCTCACTTTAATCGCACATTTATTGCACTTAATTTATCAGAAAATTACCCCGTAGGCAGTAAGTCAGAACTCACATCAGTATTTGATCCAGATTCAACTCACAATTCAGTGACTCGTATTGAAATCACTAAGGGGAATGCTGATCAAGTGTTCAGACTGTCCAGTTATACCGTAAATCGGCGACAATATCTTCGTCTGGTGTTAGCACGTCCTCTGGATTATGAAACCACTCGAGAGTACCATCTTCAAGTGACTGCCTATGATGGTGGAAGTTCTGTAAATTCTGCTGAACTATCCTTGCTTGTTCATGTGCTCAATGCTAATGACAATTCTCCCAGTTTTGACATCAGCAGATACATCGCCAGAGTTAATGAGAGTCTTAAAGTTGGCAGCTTCATTCTTAAGGTAAATGCAACAGATAATGATCTGGAGGATGCTGGTAAAATAATCTATACTATGGACCCAAGTTCAGGTCAATTGTCTTTAGACACATTTGCTGTAGATTCTACTTCAGGAGAAGTGTCATTAAAACAGGGACTTGACTTCGAGAAATGTCAACAGCACGAATTTCGGATAATTGCAAGTGACGGCCCTCTGCCAGCTATAAACGGTGCTGTAACCAATACGGGAAGAGTTCCAGTTGTTATTGATGTCATCAACGAGAATGACGTTCCGCCAAAGATTTCATTCGACTGGTTGGCCGGAAGTTCCTCTAAAGTCACTGGATTGTATGAAGTTCCCGAAACAGCCCTCTCTGGCTATGCATTGGCTAGAGTAACCATCACAGACATCGATTCTTCTGATGAACACATTCAAGTGTCGTTGCTTCAGTCCAACGATCATTTGTTTAATTTACGACGGACGGCGCCTCGTCAAGCTATTCTTGAGGTTTCTGGTGTGCTCAAAGTTTCAAATACTCCCTTAAATTTGACAATCATAGCTTCCGATGGAGGCCCAAATCCAATGTTTGATAACCGATCTGTCGTTCTAATGATTGTTGATGTCAACGACCATTCGCCAATCTTCGATCAGTCCTTGTACACTCCTCGACTTCTTGCTGGCAGTCCACCCTCCACAGTTGTCTTACAAGTTAGGGCTAGTGACGAAGATCGCGGGGATAACGGTCGGGTGGCCTTTTCTTTGGTTCCATCACACCCCTGGTTCTCTATCAATTCAGTGACTGGAGTCATTCTCAGCAAAAAATCTTTGACGTGTGGACAGATTCTTCTTACTGTGCAAGCGAAAGATTTTGGTCATCCTTCCTTATACTCGAATGCCACCGTTCATGTAGCCATCACGGGTGAGATTATAAAGCGATTTTTTAATAATGTATTGAAAATAGCTATTTTAATGATTTCTGTGTTAATGTAATTATAATTTTAAATAACATAGCTAACTATAGTATACTATCATGCGATATTTTTTCTGTTCCAAATTATCAATGGTCTACGTTTTTCTACAATTCACCCCGGAAAGTTGATTAATTAGTTAATTAATTATTCTGAATACTTTTTTTTCTGTAAGAGGTGACAAACAATCGAGATGAAATTAACTTATAATTTAAATATAATATTCTTTTTAAAAAACTAAACAATTATATTATTCGGTTTCTTGAAATCACGTTTTATTATTATTTTCTAACAATTCAAACATCGTATTGCCTACAGAGTAGAATTCCTTCTAATATTTTTAATTCACATTTTTCTTTGATAATCTTTATTATTGTATACTTATAGGCAGTTACGTTCTGTGCAGATATATATACAAAGACTTTAAGGTTGATATATTTCACTAGAGGATAATTTTTACTTATATTTATAGTTGTATTTCCTTATAGGCCTCTGTTTCTTTAAGGAAGTTAAATTAGACAGAAAAGCTCTTTGAAAAACCCAAACACATCTATTTTAATTAGTAAATTGTTTTTAGAGTTAAAAAAAACTAGAAATCCATACATAAGTAGACAATAAAACAGTAATTTATAGTTGTGACAGTAATAAAAAGGTCAATTTGTTAAACAGCTTAGGTATTATAATCTTTGGCGATATATATATATATATTAATATTTCTACATTATTATATAACGTATAATGAGACGCGTGATAGTTTGTAATAAAATGCGTGCCTTTGCTCTTTCCTTTTGTTTCATTTATTGTAAAGAATTGAAATTTATTACATTTTAGTTGGCAACATTCTATCCCTGGGGTCGAGAATTTAGCTCACTTATAAAATTACTTCTATTACTTCTATAATCACTTATAAAATTACTTCTATTAATAATTTTTATTATTATACGCTTCAATTTTTTTACAAATCTTTACTGCAAATCGTACTGCTATGCGGGGGGGGGGGGCACTGATAAACGATCGATTTTATTTTGAACTCGTTTTTCTCTTTAGGCGATAATCGACATCGTCCAATCTTCCCTGAGACTTATCACGAGCTGTCGGTGCCCGAAGACACTCCTCTCGGCGTCTGTTTCACTCAGGTAAGAGTCTTTTACAATAATGCTGAGTTCTTTGGCGACTTTAAAGATTTTCGTTTTAATATAAAGCAGATCCAACTAAAACTATTTGATCACTTTAACATCTTTACAACTATCTGAATAACGGGTGTGTTATACAGATACTCAGCCTTGTACGGAAATAATTTGATGGATAAATTCGATTACACAAATGATGACTCAATTGAGACATATAATAGGCTTTTGTATATAACGACTATATAGCTCACATATATTTCCTTTTTGGATAAATTGTTAATATCCAATATTTCTTGAGACATGTTGGATTGAGAGCGATGACACAACAGAATGACCTATTTTCTCCTTTCTATTCAGAATTTTTCGAGCTCTATTATATAATAAAGAACACTTTTTAGAACGTTGCTTACAATAAATTAATACTAATCTATTTGCTACAATGTATCGTTTCTTGTTTTATCTAATCCGTATGATAACAATCTTCGGTACAACCTCTAACTTACTGGCGTTACATGTCTATAAGCTAATAATAGCTAATTTTGTACGATTATTCAATAAATTATACATATTACATAAACAGTGTAACAAATTATATCACGTTGATTTCTTGAATCTATACTAAGTATAAGAATGGATATTTTTCGTATTTTATTTTCTAATTATTACGGACAAATTTGTGTTCGCTTTAAAAATTCCACATAATTTTCGTTGTCACATTTTAGCTCATTTCAACACAATCAAACCTTTCATGTGTATAAAATAAGTGTTAGAGAAGTCTTTATTCTTGTTACATCACGCCCAACTTCAAAACACAATTAAGGAGCAGGGGAGGTTTTGGGAAGGCCTACATAAAATATTTGTCTTGATTTTTCATGCCTTAATTACATTTTGAAGGGTAAACTGTCTTTCCATGGTCTACAATTGAATTAGGTATCGATTAAGGTAATGAAGCTGGCAAAGTTTGGTGCTGTTTTGGTCATTAACGAATGCTTCTGACTCATGTTATTGGGGTTTCCCTGCATGCTGTCAGTTCCATCCATCACTGATTGTTTCATCTTCACAAGTCCAGAGTATTTGTTCAGCTATTCAGGATTCTAAATATCCTCCGCATTACTGCTAGCTCGCTGAATATGATTCCCCGTACGCCTCTATCTCTGTGTATACATTCATCTTCCCGGAAGTGTTTTAAGAGAGTTATTGGAACTCCGAACCCCACTGAGTATATAATTACAAACGACTGTAGGGATCGGATGGAACTGAAATTGAAGCCCTTGTTTGTTTGGTCGAGTAGTATATTTTCCCGTCCAACATACCTACTGTTTCCGTCAAATGTATATTATTCGCCTGTTTGTTAGTATAATTCACAAACGCCGGCACAACTTAAGCTAAGCTCTCTTATTTTCCTGCATCGCATACTCAACTTTGGGAGAGAGTTAAATGCCCGTCGAGTCAACTATAGACGGTATTTCGTCATCTGGGGGTCAGTTTTTTGTGATTTCTCACGCCCAGTGCTGATGAAGCCCGCCTGGGAATTTTCTCTACCTCTCAACATCTATCTATCTAACCACTTGGGTTCTTCTCTAATTTAGTCCTATTCTGCCAGCGGGAGTTGTCTAGAGATTGAAAAAGCTAAGTTTACAATCATTCAGCATTCTTGATGGAAGCAGAGATGTACCAAATGTTTCTAGTATTAATAAAAATAAATTTAGTCCCTTATAGCGCAGCTCTGAATTACAGTTTTCTGCGTGTACCCACCAACAAGTGAGGATTGTTGCGCCTTCTTTCCTGATCGAAACTTTCATTCTTTCCATCAGCAGTCAGCTAAAACAGCTGTTTCTTGTCCAGATATAAGGGGAGGGATTGCCTTGAGCCAGACATCTTGAACTAATCCGTTGAGTGGTTCTAGCGCTTTGACCAGTCATTTCACGTTATCATCATCTTCGTCGTTTTATGAATGGCCTTTTTATTGCCTACTGTTTAGTAATTTATTCAAGACTTTGTGACGTGTATGCAAACATAGCTGTCAATTATAATATCTGAATGCTCATAGCTAATTAAAAAAACTTCTAATATAAACATGTTTTAATTAAAAGTAATATTTCAAATATTTGGTTATACTCGCAAAGAAAATTGTTTTAAGGAGTAAATCATGTTTGCAATCAGCCTTATTTTATTTGCTTACATTTGACGAAGGCTTTATTTTTATTATTTCAATAATCTTGTAAATAATTTTCGTTTTTACACATTTGGGTGTTTATGCTACAAATGTTACCACACTATACTGTATATCTTTGTAAAACCTAATCATAATATAACGCTGAACATAATTTTATACTTATCTTATACTTTTATTAGTAGTAAATGGCGCCAGACTAAATTTGATGTTTTGAATACAACCTACAATAAATTTGCAATAAACCAACGTTTTGTGTTAATATTTTATTAAACGCATATATTAATAATTCCTATGTTTCTCTAGTATATCCTTACCTTCAATCGATATAGCCAGCAAACAAGAATACATTTTAATAACATATTCGACATTGTGTGATTCACAGCAGGACTTCATTATTATATTACAGGGAGCAGAAGTTACCAGCAGCCTCGAGTTAAGTAGTTTGCTTCTATACTTTTTACCTCTCCGGATAGGCAACTGTTCTGATGTCGTGTTTAACCGTAAATACACCTTCTTAGCCACCCCCTGCGTCTTCGCTCCACGGTGATCCACACTTGAATTGTGAATATATAACAGCTAATTCATTGAATGAGGATGGGGAACCCCCCTTCTTTTGTATTTAATACTACATCGACAGTGTTCAGAATTCCAATCACTCCCGGGCGATGACAATCTCATTCTCGGGCTACTTCCGTTGTTTTAAGGCGTTTTAGGAAGTTTGACTGTGTAGCATAGTTTGTTGTGAGGGCCTCCTTTTCGCTTTTGTGGACGGGGATAAAGAGATCCGGCTTTATCAACTGTAGTTCCCTTGTCTCGACGGTCTGTTGAATTATGGCTGCACTTTGTGAGCCTGCTCAATCTCCTTCAATTGTTGAGATAGAATAAATGCTGAAACTTGTCTGTGTGATACAAAGACAAAAAATAATTTGTATATCTGCGTTTGTATTTGTGAATTATACTGGAAATATGCGAGGAAGTTGTTGAATAGATTTTGTATACTAATATACTTATGTGACTATTGAGGGAGTTTTTGGCTCCAGGTATTTTATTTACGGTTCGCTTGATTCGATATCACATCCATTTATGAAATGTTTATTAACAATTTCTAGTGTTTGCTTAAATATTCGATAAATAAACCAGATAAATATACACCGTATGGATAATAAAATACAGTCATATACTGCATGTTCAGGCGCTTCATTAAATCGAATGGAATTTCCATAAATGAAAACGTTTTTATATACTAAACGTATTCTTATAGCTTCGAATTTGAAGAGCCAAATGACGTTCATATTGGTTCCCTTTTGTTATATATTTCGTTGGTTATTGTCTGAGTTTCACGTGATTCTACTGTTTATTTTTTATAGCTATTAAGTTCGTTGAAGTATGTTATATTATTTCTTGGGTTATAGAGCTTAATAGCTTTAGTATATCCCTGCATTGTAATACAAATTTTGATTCTATATTAATAATTTAGTAAAAAACTTTAATTGCCCTTAAACGTCGTTTATTCCCAAATTGCTGGAGTCAAAAGTCAGACAGACGACAGAATTGAGTTCCATTGGAATCTTCTAGATGCCATGTGTTGACACAATCTTTTGAGTTAAGGCATTTTTGCAATGATTGACATTCAGACTGGGTGTTAATGTGAAGGACAATGAAATAATTGAGCTCTATAACATTGCAAGAACTATAACAGGACGCCACCTGTGTAAATAGCTCGGTTGTTCGTTGATCTTGCAAGAGAGGTGACATGCGATCTTGTGCATTAGCAAACAGTGTAATCTTGCTTGACAAGAAAACATGTTATATGCACTGGCTTGTGTCCCTGTCATTCCACTCTTGATTTTCATGGCACATGGACTAATTTGTAGTCATATATATCATTCACTGACTTGTCTATTGGAGTATATATTACTCACTAAGTATAATTCTGGCAAAGATATTATTTTCTATATTGGGATTTTATAAGACGACGTTTTTTATGATTAAATGCGAGTTTTGCGCATTAGTCATTATATATAGGAATTAGATGAAGATGTCAATTTCTGATAGCTATCTTATAAATGTAAACATATGTTCGTTTATAACAACATTTCTTAAAACTATAATGTAGGTATATAGCAGAACTAACATTATACGTTAAGTTAACAAACATTTCAATTAAATTTATTAAAATGGGGGCCTTATATAAGCAGCTAAATATATTCTACACTTTTTATATTGTCATTGTTGGTAAATAATATAATAACCTCCTATACACATCTTTTAATATTTGCAGTATTCTGATTTAATGTATCGTTTATTCTATATGATATTATATGACAATTGCTTTCTCATTAAAATATCCAAACATGCATTTCGGCGAAATGAATTCTTTATACCCCTGCATATGTTCTGTGGGGTCTGACTTATATACTATCACTTATACGTGCAGGATATACTTAGCTATTTCCACTTTAATTGTCAAGTAATTGTACTACATAAAGTGACGATTTGAAGAGAATTGTATTCTGTCAGTCAAATGGTATTTATAAGAAAGTAAAAATAAACAATCATTCACTATAAGCTCCTGCGCATGCAGTCTTTGGTTTGCGTGGTGTAATATCTGTCTTTCTCAGCGTTCAATTATTTAAGTATATGATGTCATAATTTGTGTATTGTATTTCTCTGTTATATACCTACACTGTTGATACATCAATCAAATTCCCGAAAACTTCAATTATTTGCATTCTGTTAAAGTTTTCAAAAGCATTTTATAGCATTAATTTACTGCTGTTTTGATTTTTCTGCTTCATTTTTGACAGATAAGTTTACTCTGCGTTTCAGTTACAAGCGATGGACGAAGATTGCGGATCTGTGGTCACCTACAGTCTCATCTCCAAGGGAACAAACCCCTTTCGAATAGAACCAAGTCGGGGAAACCTTTGTATTGGAGAAAAACTTGACCACGAAAGAACGCCCAATGTCTTCCAACTCCAGATAATGGCCCGCGACCAAGGTACCTTTTTGTGTGGTGCTGTTATAATTGCCGCTTTTTGTTGCATGTTATAATTAATTTATAGCTCCTATAAGAATTGTGACTCCCTCCATAAACTTGTGGAGGAATATAATGCTACTTATGGTACGACAAGTTGTTTTTGTGCAAGACTTTTCTGTTTAATTACAAAACTTTTATCGCTATATGGTTTATTTTCTAACAAGATAACTGTGAAATGATAAAATAAACAGTCCTGAGATATCAACATAAATCATATTTGCCTCGCACTACGTAATAAAATATTGAACTTCTATAAGTCTTCCTCAGAAAGATAATTCATGACTCATGGTATGAAATTAGCATTCTCTATATACGGCCATGATCAATGCCTCACATATTATTTCACCGAAATCAAAAAGAATGACTCAATTTTGTGAAGTCTAAATTTGACAACCAATTACCAATTTCACAAAATGTATTTGACAACATTTTATATAATATTATTAAATTGAAGTTTTACGTAATTATTTGAAACCGCAAGGATGATCAGAAAAGTGACATTTATTTACTCTATAACCACGTCATTCTATTAATTATTGACTTGCCAAGTATATAGAGACTCTACTAATTCTCAAGATTTGCTCACATCACATCATTCTAGTGAATCCAAAGGAGATAATAGAAGGGAGGCAGACAGACCCAGAGAGAGCTGACTGACAGCCCGTTAGCTGGTTAGAATCCTGTGAGTTGTCATCTTGTCGCCGAAGACTCAGCTTATACTATTCCGGAGAGATCTATAGTGCCTTCTCCAGGTCAACTACTGGATTATAGTTTTTCATTTCCAGCCATCGTTGTCTCCTTCTCTCTATTCAATAAGTTGTTAGCGCTTCGGCGAATATCTCTCGAGGGGTCAATTTAACCTGATGAATATTCAGCTCGCAATAATTGGACCCAAAAATTAGCCTCGCTCCATTGCAAAAAACGCTTGTCGAAGATATTTTGCCTCTTCTCATCGCTGAATATATACTGGAGGCTCCGAACAAAACTTTTTCCATATAAATGTATGTGTGTGTTTTCAAAGGTTGGACTTCAACAACAAGCTGTAGAGAATTGAATGCTGGTGACATTTTCTCTATATTATATTGCGCGTGTCATTATATTTACTTAATATTAATTGCTTATTTGTTAAAAAGTAAATTAAGAGACCCTTTTTATTGTCCTCACGGTAATACAGTATACATTATTATTATAATATAAACATTTCTTCTCAATAAAAAAAGTGTTGAGCTAACAAACAGTCGTCGGTATATATTTTATTATGGAGGTGCACTCATTGAGTGGATGACTGTCAACTTAACGCTATTTATTATTTTGCTAGCGGATTTTTACGATCGTATTTTATTGTTGTGTATGCCTGTCGCATTTCAAGGCGTGAGAATATATTGTGTACTAAACTAACAGTGATGTTTGTCGTGTTTACTGTTCATTTCTTTTATATTATATAGCGGATATTATTTCCTTTTCTGAACTTTAATTGAAAACAGGGTTTCAATCTCAAATTTTTATGGTAACACTGACATTAGCAACTTTTAATTTGTTTTCCTAGATACATTCGAGATAAAGGCGACTTTGGAACAATTGTTTAATTTGTTGTGTGTATATATATATAAGGCCACTTTTATTTTATAACATTGACCCAGTTTTCAAAGTTGTGTGTTTGTTATCTTGTATTTAATAAAAACAAATGGCTGGTTTAATACTGAATATTATCAAGGCTGCGGTTATACAGTTTACTTCGCCTCTCAATATATTTGGTGACAAACACGAAATATAATTTGCTTTTTCACTGCAGAATTAAATTATATGACACATTTTATACAACAATTTTCTAAAAAATATTTGATTATAGATGACTTTGAAATATTCTTTCGTGCTTCGTGTGTGAATTAATCCCTTATTCACACTTTTTTCTGGCTTTCCTCGCTCATCTATTTTTGATTCAGAAATATGTTCCAAGCGGTCATTTTTGATTATTTCTTATACATCTTGAGCATCCCACAAGAAACTTTCCTCACATCTTGTTAACATATTTTCATTTTGTTCAGCATGTCTCTCTATTTCTTGTTATCCCCTCTTCTTATAATTTAGCTACAACTTATTCTATCGCAAATAAATCCTCATCCTTGACAATTTTGATTGTGTTTTTTTTCTGCTCAATATATGATGTGTAAGTATAGGCACGCGATTTTTAAATTTATTGAGTATGCTTTTAGTTGAAGCGAAATATTGTTTTTTTTACCTAAGAAAATGATACAACACATCTTATTATAGTTTGATCAGATTAGTCAATTTCTTAATGCATATAAATCAGTTATCCAGCGTTTTTATATTATGATATATATATAATATAGCCACTCCCAAAATTTGAATATATGCCTGTTCCGGCAGTATCTTCTCACACTCGATTGGAGATTAATAAATTTGGCGCCGTATTATCTAAGATTTCTTTTCTGCATCAATGCAAGTTTATAAAATGTCTCTACAAAAGATCCATTAATGTTCCTCTTTGATATTTCTGTCTTGTTTGGTGTTATGAATGAGTCAAAAAAGACCCCTCCTAAGAAGTGCAATGTTTTTAGCATTTAACGCACTCAACACCCAAGACAATGTCGTTGGCATTTTATCAGTTTGTCGCTTCGCTGATGCTCCTTTATTATATAGCGCTACTTAATATTTCGCTTTTATTGCTGCTACACATAATAAAATGAAATCGATGTTCTATAAGCAACCTCGACCAGATCTTGTCTATCATATTCTCACAATTGAGTTGAAGACCAAAATATGTTTTAGTGGTCGGATCTTCCACATACTGATTTGGGCTTTATTCTTTCTCTAAAGCTGTTAGCTTCAAATACTTTACTCCATAAAAGGATGAGTCATTGAGACAAGTTTCGATCAAGACCAAAATATCAATGCGATGTAACTTTGAATTTAATGCCAATTATTAAAAAATGACATTCAAATATCGATTAAATTAACATAGCCATTATTTCTAGCATTAATTACTTTTTAGTTAAAGAATTTAGTATATAGTCTGCTATTAGGCAAGATTTTAGCAAAATGACATGCAATTTGACACACAGAAACCTTATTTTATTGAGTTGAACTAGAGACGGGGTTGCCTCGTTTGAGACAGATTCTGCCAATCTTGGGTCTCGTTTTCCGAGTTATGCGTCGGTAAGTTTAGTAATTCAGGGTTAGCTCCGGACACCTTTTGGTAAGTCAACACGCCTGACTTCCAATCTTGGGTACTTCTTAAATCATGCACTCTGATTGAATTTTACCTCAATAATTTACTTCGGCTGCTTAATTATATCGCAGGAACCACTTCAAATTTCATTCATTCTGCCAATACATTCGTTATTGTATATAATAGGAAATTGCGTTTGATATATATTATACATTTGAGTTATATAATGTCGAACTGTTCCACTTTTTAAGATTGTAACAGCCGGATAAGTGGTATTTTAACTCGGAATGCAAATCCAATATAAATTTATGACTCAACCAAATTCCTCTATCTAACAACTTTCAGTTTTAAACGACAAATATTATTAGATTGGGCGAATCTCCTGAGCATATAGCATATCCCAGTTCCTCAGTGATTCCATTCTTTGAGATAATAATCTTGATTGACTATGATCTATGCATCCGCTCACATCCTAGTGGACTTTACATATTATGAAGAAACGATCTTCATTCCCATAATTAAGTTTATACTGGATGAACGAGTTAACGACAACTATTGGAATATTGACTGCATCATAATTATTTCCTATATAGTTATTCTTTTTCTTAAATTTCCAAAATGTAGCTTATTACTTTTTCTATAATTACTCGAATTAACTAGTATTATAACTGTAACGGAAACACCTGTTATATATCTCTGAAGTAGTCCTGCAGGCCGAACCTTTCATATTTTATGCGAGCGATTTACACAAAAAAGCCGCCTTCACCCAACTATATACGTATAGTATGAACTATTTAAGGATAAAATGGTTACACAGAGTAACCTCATCCATATTTAAATACAGATATATGAAAAACAGTGACATTTTCCTGCGTTTTGTTTTTCATTTATAAATATCACCACAATCCTGTCTCGCCTGATTTTCACTCTCCAACGCAGTATAACTGGTATCGCTGTTTCCTTTGATAGGCGGTTTTTGTTTTTTCAAAGATGACACGACATATACGTTAGGTTCCATTTTCATCAGTAATTCTTTATATAGTGCTCCTGTATATACAAGTATTATTGCAATGTGTATAATATATATATACACGACCGTAAACTAACATTACAAATGTTTATATGGGTGATTGTTCTTCTATGCGTGCATGTTTCATGTTCAGTAATTAACAGGTGTTTAACTAGCGTCTTTCCTTTTCAAAGACACCCTCGCCCGCTGAAGTGTAAGTTTTTGTGGCCATGATTGTGTCCCGATTGTATGCCACGGTGATTTCGAACATTTGTATATACAGGTCACTTCTGTCTTGGCGAATAGGTGAAATAATCTTTAGTGCTTTGGTATAGTTATTAAAATTACAAACCTATACAATAACACACTGATTTTATTAATGTTTTATTGCGAAGACGTGATTATGTTTGTACTTTTAACTTTAATAATATTATTATATGTGCAGGTTGTTTAGATAAATTAAAGGGAAAAGTTTTCTTGATGTTTTAAAGATGCAAAATTTAATGAATTGGCAAAACTTTTTATGAACTATGATATTTTTTACAAAGAACTGAACTTTTAAAATACAGGTTTTCGAATCTATCTATTTCCTAAATTCATGTTTATAATTTGTCGAAGTCATTCTATGACAAATTGTATCGGACCTATAATAAAATTTTGCTTTTTGTTTTGAAATCATTCGTTATAGGTAGAACATTTTTTATATTCAAATTTTGTCTGTTTCTGACATAATGGAGTCATAATATAATTATTAACGATTTAAAAAATCGATTTTATTTACATTTAGTCGATTTAATCTTTTTTATGAAGCTATTTAATTGTTTTTAGCTTAGATTTAGAACAGGTGTTTTCTGATGAAAACGTTAAGTCTTCTGACTTAAGAAATCCTTCCTCCTTTTGTCTTTGTGCTTTATGTATAGAGAGCTATTCCTTCTTTCGGTAATGAATGTCTACTGTGTAGTATATAGTACCTCTAGAGTTGATGCAGTACAAGAAAGTGTATCTGACTGACTTTGACTGGTTAAGTTGTGAACTTGGGAAGGATGTTCAGCTGTTTTCTTCCTTGTCTATAAACTGTAAGAGAACTAGAAAAGACTTTATCTTCGCATTCTAAGATACGCGAAGGATATAATTGTCCCTGTAACGATTGCACTCAAATGTTCGAATTTTAAAATGTGCATTAATTAATATTCAAATTCTACTCAATAACATTGTTTAGTTTATTTTTTTGTATTCTTTTTACAAATTCGTCATTTTAGATTTCTTTATCAACTTATATAGACTTTAAAAAATTAGGATACGAGCATGGAAAATGTTTAGCTTTCTCTGTCAGGTATCTGTGTAATTTTGAAACATGATTCGGAGATATTTGAGAAGCTCAACAAAGGCCCAGTTAGCTCTGAGACTTGAGTAACATAAGGCTTTTATCACACGCAGTTATTCCTTACAAGTTAGCAAACCATCCACAGTTGTTACGCAAACAGTTTCCTTCGTAATGTTTATTGAAAAGAAAAAGAAACAATGTAACCTCCGCTAAATATTAGAGACTGTGTTTTTTAATACAGAAAAAACATTAATATTTCTATATTTCCTTCTTTTACTTTCCGAAAGGCATATTGCAAGCTATTTTCTCAGTGTGTTTCATGTCTTTTAATATCGGATTTTATTCATTTAGAAATCACACCTCCTTTTAAATTTGTTATTTGATTTTATGGATGTAAGAAATTTTTTAAATCTTGAATATATATCAATTCATTTTTTAAGGACAAGATGAAAGATTGGTATATTGTGAGAATATATACATACAAAAATTCACATCAGCATTTCTATATGTTGAACATGCAGGATTCTAAATCATAATCATTTTTTTTATTACATATATAAATGTTGTCTTTTGTATTTATTTTAATATAATTTTAATTGCAGCCTATGACTAGGTTCATTATAGATCCAGATTTAAGACAAGTAACTGGTTCTATACGTGACTTGTGAGGTCTTGTTCCAATATTCTATACATGTTTGAAGTAAAACTTCCCTTTTATATATACTGATTGGTATGATATGCTCGCATACTCTCTTATCTAAAAACCAGGAGGAATCAGAAATCTTTTTCGAATGTTAATTAATGAGTTATTTGTCTTAACTCAACTTTTCCATGGGGGTTATAATTAGTTTTGAAATTCGGTCTTTTCATAATATATTCCAAATCTTCTACATTTCAGGCTTAATGTAAATCAAATAATTCATTCTTGGTAAATATTAAAATAGTTTAAGCTATATAGTAAAAGAAATATGTCAACGGCATTAATTAATTATTATATATAATTTTATTTTATCTTTCAGGCGGTCTTAATTCGACAACTATTCTTGACTTACGAGTCACCGATGTTAATGACCAGAGACCCGTGTTCCTCATCGGTCAAGAACCTATGCCACCGCTCGAAATAACTATTGGAACAGACTGGTTGGTGGGCCGGCCAGTTGCTCAATTATTGGCCCGGGATTTGGACAGTGGGCCCAGCGGTCACGTCTATTATCGATTTGTTAACCAGGTCCGTGGACAACAGAGAGTCCTGCTTCTGAATTCAAGCAGTGGTAAGTAAATAATCCTCTTATTGAAAACGTTGAGCTGGAATTATATTAGCACTGAACTGTGAAGGATTTTGTTACTTTGTTGAAGTTGTATCGAATGAACGCTTTGTAATAAGCTGACCTTTATACCATTGTTTTCAAATGATACAATTTCTGTTTGTAGATGACTGTAGATTAATTGTGCTACCAATGTTAATATTTACTAATTGAAAGTTATCAAATTAATATTTTTAAATAAACAATTATTATCCTAGACTGAATATTTTAAAACTGGTGGTTTTTGAGTTGTTAATTTGTCTCATAAAAGTTTTCCAAGTTGGATATCTCTGCTCTGTAGTATATCTTTATGATGTATACACTATAGGCAATATAATTTGCTATTGATTTTACAACTAATAAGATTATACAAACCCTTCAAATAACTAATTACGTTAATACTCTCATGTGATTGATTTTATTGGATAGTAATGCAATCATTTTAAAATAAATCAATATATTGCGCGATATAGAAAATGTCAAATGTTAATCAAATTTTAGTTTTACTTGATAAAAAATCAGTTATGTTAGTTATGTATATGATAATTAAATGATTTTAGGAATTCCATGCTTAGAAAGTACGAGGATGCGAAGCATCTGAGTACTTTCTGAATAGCATGGAAATCCATAAATCAGTTAATTTACCATATATATTTTACTATCTACTGTAGCGTACATTCTCTAGAGAAAGTACATTCTCTAAAATTTTGAATTTTGTTGTGCTTAATAAAGGTTTATAAATAACAGCATTTTCTATTGAAATAATCTATCCAGTTATACGATACAGAGTACAGTAGATAGTAAAATATATATAAATATAAAACTATTGTCAAGATTCACTTTTCGTCTATTGAATTTCGTAAATAATAAGCTTTAAATGTCGTCATTTGATTAAAATACAATTTCTATTTCATCAGAATATCCATGTATGTAATATATATATTTGATTGACTAAATTTTGTTAAAAGTGAATTGGAATTTTATCAACTAATTGTCCACATATTTGAATATCAAAATTTTGTTGGCAGTGATACTCTCTCAGTGATATATGCTATTACCAGACTCTCTTAGACATAATAAACTCTAATCAACAAAAATAACAGACGACGGATTAATATAAAGAATTCTTGTTGTAACATTTTGATAACAGTAGTTGAACATATTGTTATACAATATACTAAAACTGACCCAGACACTCATTCATACTGACAATGTTAATAGGATCAACAGAAAATAATTGCTTAGAACTCATTAGATTGGAGTCAAGTTTGGATGACATTGAAAGCGTGTACTTTTGGAGGGCAGTGATCGCTGAGTATTTGGGCACGTTTCTCTTAGTGGTTGTCGGTTGTGCATCCACTCTAAACAACACAAATACCCTGGAAATCGCGCTCTGCTTCGGTCTAGCGGTTGGCACCGTGGTTTGGAGCATCGCCCATGTCAGCGGTGGTCACATCAACCCTGCTGTAACGCTGGCAATGCTGGTCACACGAAGAATCAGTCTCCTCCGAGGAATCCTCTACGTTATAGCGCAAATAGTCGGATCACTTTCGGGAGCCTTGGTGCTCTTGACTATACTCCCAATGAATGCTACTGGCACAGGGGTCAATCAGCTGGGGACGGGGGTCAAACCGTTAATGGGGTTTGGAATAGAGCTGATCGTCACCTTTGTTCTGGTGTTTACTGTGTTTGCCACCTGTGACAGTAAACGAACTGATCTGAGCGGATCGGGACCGTTGGCTATCGGGTTGTCGGTAACCCTCTGTCACATTGCTTTTGTGAGTGTTATTTGTATTATTGCAATTATTTTTTAAATAAATAAATAAAAGAATGACATTCTTCAAACGCATTACACATCAAAGATTTTCATATTAAATGTAATAAATAATAATAATATGTTTTTTATTGTTCTCGTAATATGTTTTTATTATCCTAGTAATACTCTCTTAATAATATTTTTTGGTATTTGGCGATTGGTTAATATTTATTTAAATGTAAACCATTATACTACTCATTAGTTCGGAGTTACAAAAAGACAACTTTTCAAAATATAGACTATGAGAAAATTGTTAACTTCACTATACAATTTTAATTAACAGAATATAATAAAATACAATCCAATTTCACTGTCGTTTATGAATAATTTTAATTTTACTGTTTTTAACTTTACTTTTTTTAAATTTCAGTTGAACCGAATCGTAATATAGAATCAAACTACACATTCAGCAATTTTCTGATCTGTGTTGCTGTATATAGATTTAAAACCTTTTTAATTTGGCCCTTTTGTAATTTAGATTCCTTTTACTGGATCGAGTATGAACCCCGCCCGCAGTTTTGGACCTGCCGTTGTCTACAAAAACATGAAGAATCATTGGGTAAGTAACGAATCATTAAATCAATATTGAATAAAATCCTTTTTTTATATTACACACCTTTAAATATGCTTAATGTAAATAAGTTCAATATATTAGAGTCGTCATGATCATATTTTATTTGGAAAGTTTTATAACTGAAACCAATTTCATATTGATCCCATTAATACAAAGTTTAGCTTGATTCTCAATTGAATTGTTCCCAAAAAAATTTTAATAATAACTTTTCACGATTTTTTATCAGACGAAAAAAATGCACCAATTATTAATCGGCTGATATTTAATTGTGAATCATACTTTAGGTAACAATAATGATAAAGCTTGACAATGTGTATAGGACAACGTATACCAGTATTTGCAAATTTCTGTTAAATATTCTTTACAAATATGCATTACACACACACATAAATGAAAATAATAGTTTATATGAAGCAGAACATTCTTGAAAAGAATACTGTGTTTATATATTTTTATTTTGTGGTTCATATTTTCGTGTATAAGTTAGCTAGAACTGAATAACAATCTTAGTTAAATAAAATTTATAAAATGTTTGTTTTTAATTAAATAAGGTAGACCTGTGGGGTAGATAAGATTATACACATAAAAAAATTCTTTGCGGACTCATTATACAGATGGTATTCCTACCCTATAATAATGGTTTATATATAAACTATAAAAAGTAATTAAATTAACTTTATGAGAATAAATTCTTCTTTCTTTGTTCCAATTCTAATCAGTAGTTCGAAAGTTTTTCTCCATTGTGATGTAGGTATATATTCAAGGTTACGCATAGACAAACAATGAAAAAAAAATTGTTTGTCTACGTGTTTACATTTATATACAAAACCAAATTATGGATTTATAGAAATTATGCATTATGTTAATGTTAAGTTGTCAGATATCATGATTCAAGGATGTAGGTAATTCACTTCGTACAGCATCACGCTGATCAAATAATACGGTCCAAGGCTAAATTTCTCTGTTGTATGCCGCGCCGTGCTGATCATCAGGATGGCAATACAAAAAGAACTCTCTCTGAAGGTGGTAGTATTTCCTTGAATTCTGCGTATCTAGTTCGAAGAGCTTCTAAGTAAAGATGTGTTGAAGTGGCTGTAGGCAGTTCTTAGTCTCCATTTTCAAGACTAGTACTAGGAGGAGTCAAACGACATTTTCATAGAGTTCCTTGTTTGTGATTAAAAATTTACTAAAAGTTATCCCTAATTTTTTATATTAAAGAATATAACGATTTCAATTCGTATTTTTATTGATCTCACAGTTTATTGAATGTTTTTTAAAATGTATTTAGCATAGATATACTATCTCTGTTTAAGTTTAACTAGATTGGTAATCTAGCTGATTGTTGTCACTTAGTATCGGTTTCTGTCGA
>JAUZNC010036980.1:3984-18781 GCA_034780395.1 Vannuccia rotundouncinata | reverse complement strand
GCAGCTCAACAAGGTACTTCCTCTTCTATTGTGAGCATGAAGAAAGTATCCAAAACGTCACATATAACCATATCGAATGACAGACCACTGGGAGATCATCCAGAAATGACAAATATCATTATGAATGGATCATTCCACAATTGTGTATTCAATTTTAAAAAAGAATAACTGTTTTTCAATCCAATTGAGTTCTAAGAAAATTTTGTATTTAGTTTATTTATTTGGTTTATATTCATAAATATATTATTATTCCATTACATGCCCTAATTTTTCACATTAGGAGCCATGAATATTTTAGTATAATATATGTTTATATAAAACATTTTAGCTTTTTCTAAACCTAGCTGAATATCATCTACCTATGTAGCTTTGCACAAAAAGAATTGATTACAAGGCAAGTATTGAACTACAGATATGTTGATAAACATGATGTCATATATCTAGCAACTACAGGAATTGTCTCATTTGATTTTCAAATGTAAAACATAGTCATAGTATGCTTATAGAAATTAATTTATACCTGGGTCTAAAGGGTTAAACATTAATTATATTAATTATCAAGTGAGGCTGTTGGGATTTAACTTTTTGATTAAAAATTGTGCCTATATTATTTCAATTTGTATCACATTATATATTATTCTACCAATCCTATGCTTTCTCACATTAAATAGTTTAAAAAATGTAGTAAACAAATTTTCTTCCAAAAAAAGAATATATTTAAAGGGCCAAATTTATAAGGGGAAGAGGCTAGCCATCCACAACCCACCCTTTTTTCAAGATGGTGACTCTTATTGGGTTTTGAAAAGTTGTCTCTGTTTTTGATTCTCATATGCAGGACTTTTTTTCTATGGTGAGTATTGTTATAAGCTCACTTTTATATATAAACAGATAGCAATTGTCTAAAATCTTGTGCATGCAATTGGCATAGATCAGAGGATCAATTGAGTGGCCTCCAAGGTCACCTGACCTGTCTCCAATGGACTTTTTTTTGTTTGGGGGTACCTGAGAGACCAGATATATTGGACAAAACCTGGCAGTATCAGAGAATTCAAAGAGCGTATTACCAATGAATTTCAATGGAAATGGTAAGAAAATCTTGTGATGCTGTGATATCGCAACTTCAGAAATGTATAGAAGCTGAAGGAGGACACTTCGAACACCTTACATGAACACATTACTGAATTATTTCTTGTTTTACTACTGTTTTTTGAAATTAATAAAGTTTATACTATTTTTAATTTCTGCTTTTATTTTTATTTTATTGTTTTAATAGGTAAGTTTACTAGGTAATTATGAACAACCCTGTATATTGACTGTATTTCATAGAATATTCTTCAAAATTATTATAACTAGGTATACAATAAAGACGAAAATTATTCCATAAAATCTTCATCAGTATAAAAATCTAAACTTGTGAAGACAATAGAATAAAAATAAATATATAAGTTATGCAATAATGTATGAAATGTAAATGATACAATATGTAATTCTAAAATTTATCAAATGTAGTGTTTACCTACAGTATAATAATAGCAATAAGGAATGCTTATACCTATACAATAATAAAACACTAAAATGTAAAATAATAAATAGTATATAAGTTAGCATAGTAATTGAATTGAAACCAGGAGGCAAGTATAAAATCAGAACCATATTGTTGGAAACATGAGCAGAAATTTATTCAGTGATATGTTGCACTATAATGTTGTCTGTTTTTCATTAGCCAATCAAAATATTTCAATTTAGTGCATGTCATGTGTCTCTCAGCTTATTCTCTTTGCTATCCAAAATTGATCTTGACCCCTTGAAACCACTTTTTCCAACTTACAAGCTGGTAATGAATTTCATGGATGTGTTATACATTTCAAATTCTAAATAGTGGATCAAATTATTTCATATCACCTTGGTGGGTGAGTGGTTTTGTGGGGTCTACATTTGAGTTCAAGAAGTTGCATAGTACAGCCAGTGATTTTCAGTGAAAGCATCTCTGTCAGTTAGGAATGCACTTTCTACTATATCCATACAGTACTACAAATATTTTATTGCAATATCATTCCTCATTATTGTTATTTCAGAGTTGAAAGCATGTTTCCATATTGACAATGCAGATGTATTGCTGCTATAAGATGTGTGCACTTATTCTTCAAACATTTCATCTAAAAATGACAATGAAGTCAAAAATCTTGCACACAGCTCGCTGCCTTCCACCTTCTGCATGCACTGAGTTACTTCTGTAGAAAGATGTCTACAGAAACGATATCTTAGGTATCCTTTTCTGACATCATTCACCATTGTGTCAATTCAAAATTTTTCCCAAAAGTCAGACTATTACTTGTGATTCTTGCTGTTTTACTAATTGTGATGCAGGGAGGTCACTCTCCTGTTTTTATCAATGGCCTCAAACAGACAGACGAATTTGTGCATAATAGCAATGCATTACAAAAAAATTGACTTTATATATACACAAAAAATCATGGACATATTTATTGGAGGTGCACTCAAGACGAATATAGACACTAATTGATGATGAGTAACAATGAGTTCAGGAAGTGTCAACTGTCAGTTCTACGTTTGAAATATGTGTTAGTGATGGCAGCCTGCATTCATGGGTCCCTAGGAGGATATATATGGCATACAATCAGGAATTTTATCTATAAAAGGAAAAAGCTAAAATATCCAATGTGAAATGCAGGCTGGCATGGATGTCTAGCCTTAACATCATAGAACATGAAAAATAAATACAATTTTGGGAAAGTTAAAGATGGGCATTATTCCTGATTAAAATGTAAAAATACAGAAATGTTTACTAAAATCAGCAGGTGAACAGTGAAAACAATTTTTGATTTCTTATAAGATCCTAATAGAACTATTAACAACATGTCTTCTACTACTATGGGCTCTGTACTTGTTCCACTATTAACTATCAATATTAACTATTATTGCATGTACGTAGTATGTTTCATCTTTTCCTGTACCGCTTTTTACCATTCAATTATGAGTCCTGGACTCGTTGGTAAATTTAATACAAATACACTGACTGCCTACTCCCATGCTTTTTTTCTATGCCCAAGATTTTAGCCATTTCCTATCTTTTTATATATAAAATAAGATCTTAGAAATATTTTCCACTGAAAAAATACTGCCTATTCCTACTGATATGATCTCTTCTCTGCACTTGTTTATCCATGAATTTGTTTTAAACCGTTTTCAGATATAATATTTTTTATCTCCTGGAAATTTATTGCATCTTATATAGTCTTATTATAATCTCGACTCTTAGAACTGTTGTGTTTTTTTAGTTCATTGTAAAAATCTGATCATCTGTAAACTTTTTCATTATGCAAGCATAAGAATCTTCCGGAAATTTACGGATTTCAGTTTTTTTTCCGGTCTTTAGAGAGTTTTCTGAGAAAGACACATATTCAATGAAAAAATATGAGGGAGGGGTCAAAAAAACTATATATTGATTGTAAATAACTTGTCATGTTCAATTAATTTGTGATTGATTGTAATTGCATATACAGTTTTGTTTATTATTTGTCCGTTTTATTCATACTATTATTTTTTTTCCAATTTTTTGTTTAGATATAGTGAGTATTTGTTAAAAGTTGTATATCTTTGACTACGATGTTATCTCACTACGAGGGCTCTTTAGTTATGAAACCTCTATGAAGTTATCTCACTACGAGGGTTCTTTAGTTATGAAGCCTCTCTCTTCGAAGTTATCTCACTACGAGGGCTCTTTAGTTATGAAGCCTCTCTCTTCGAAGTTATCTCACTACGAGGGCCCTTTAGTTATGAAACCTCTATGAAGTTATCTCACTACGAGGGCCCTTTAGTTATGAAGCCTCTCTCTTCGAAGTTATCTCACGCTATTTTACATTGATTTTTATAAAATTAATCATTATTTTTATACTATTCTGTTTTAAATATATTTTATTTACATGATTATTTAATAACAGTAATCAAACATGTTTTAAATATACCATGACAAGGTTTATTTAATTGCTATATGTTTCTTTTTTTGTTTGTTGTACATAAACTTTAAAATGTGTTTTTTGTGTCCACTGATGATTATACAATTTGTAATTTTAATAGTTCAACAAATGCATAATCATATTATATATAATTACTGTTAAATATTTTATTAATTGGCCTTAAGCATTTAGCCCACTTTTACAATTTGTTGCACTACAATTGATTATTTTTACTACATTTGTATATTTAACCTTTTGAAGATGCCTTTAGATACCACAAGTTTGTAACCCCACAAAAATTCTGCTATGCATAGTTAACCGCGTCATAAGCGTAATATATTGTTCAGTGGCTGCAGTAGTCACTTTCATTGATTAATAATTTATCTAATAGCAGTGTAGGTAATAAAATTATTGGTTTTCACTGGCAGATTACATTTTTAAAGTATTATTTCAAAAAAGAGTTTTACTTATATAGATCTATATACATAAAACCTACATTATCAGTCTCAATTTGTAAGAGTTCAACAAGATCTTTTTATTTTCTGTTTAGTTACATGAGCTGTGGACACAACATGGACCAAAATGACCTATATGACGATATCATTGATGACCCAGTTCCTGATCATTCCACAAATCACATTCCATATGAAGTGAGTCATCTTTTTTACTCTGAAAAGTATGCTTTATTATATTGCTTCACTAATATTCAGGAATTGTGGGAAACCGGTGCTTATTTTTCCTTTCTAGTTTGGTATATTTGTAATCTTCTATTAGACTCCTATTATATAGGAATAAGTTTATTCTAAACTGTGAAATAATTTCGATATTTTCCCGCTAGCAATTACGAAGTAAATTTGATCAATTGGACAAGGAGCAGGCGATCCTAAAGGATACACTAGCCTGTCTAAAAGAGGAAAATAAGCGTCTTTCGCGGGACCAGGAGAATTACCAGACCGAGAAGGACACTCTGACCTGTGAGAAGGACACTATCGCGAAGAATTTCAACGTTATGTTGCTGGCTTGTCGTCGAGAGATCAAAAAGATGTCTAATAAGGTGGACCATCTTTCAAAAGAGTGAGAATATTTCGGTTGTTGTCATTGTTGATGTGGCCAGGGCGCAACTGTTGGTGTATTGTAGCAACCATTATTAAGGAAATGATGGGATAGATTGGCAGCTGCTTTGGACCCAGAGCTTTTTTAGTTCCCCAAATTAGAGAATATTTATCCAATCTTAGGTTACAATTTCTTATGAAATAATTGGTTTAATTTCAATTTTAAAGGGGATGTCAAATGAAATTTTGAATGTAAAACTGATTTTTTCATATTAAAGCAAAAATGAATACATAGATTCAATTTTGTGTAAATTTTCGCTGAAATTGGTCTAATATCAATATTTAAAATAAAATGACATATGCATGTGTTTGTTCTTTGTTTAAATATGAAGAAATCGATTTTATTTTCAATAAAACATTTTAAAACCTATTTAAACCTTTCAATTTTCTTGTAAAGTAATCTAATACTGCATAAATGTGGGAAAACAAAAAAGCTCTGATCCATAGAGGTAGAATAACAATCAATAGTTCTGAGTAGGGCTAAAGGTGAAGTAGACAGCTCTTTGCTGTATATGGAAATAGACGACTACCGTAGCTGATTAACAGAATTTAAAAACGTTGTGTATAATTATGAAACCAATCAAAATGAACAATTCTGAGAAGTCGTCAGTTGATAGGAGAATAATTTAAATAAATAATTGACCAAATTATTAACTAATTTAAATCTTGAAGAAAATCAAAATTTATACCTCCAAATATTATATTGATTGGAATGCTAATTCTATGTGGTGAAAATCTTGTGTCGTGAGCTCTGAAAATTACATATCTATTGAAAACTCGTTTTCCAAAAATGTTTTTAGATGTGAATTAACTTTGACAGTTTTTGAATTATCACAGGAAGCGGCTATAGACAGATTGATTCTCAAAACATTGTCTCATGCGATAGAAACCGTTTCTAATGATATGGTTGTCTTAATCGACGGATTCATTCTCCATTCTAGGCTAAACGTGAAGACCGTGGTGCACCCAGCAGCGCGAATTGTTTACAACTCCAAGGAGCTCGACAGTCTGTCCACCGACAAAGATCTGAAGTACTCTAAACTCGTAGAGTTGATCCACTGTCGTCTACCGGAGGACAACCGGCCCCCTCCCAAAGATTCCCCGTCCAAAACCGATGAGACCAGCCTCTCCGGTGTTCCAGCGACGAGGATGCTCGACTACCTGGCTCGTCACAAGGGGAAGTTCGAGCTCTTCAGGAAGGCGGCCTTGGACTGGTTCTCTCAGCAGAGTGGGGACGGTCCTGCGGAGGAACTCTCCAGGGAGAAGATTGACTTCTACAAAGGGTTCTGGGACCAGCTTATCGGCCCGATGATGGAGGCAGACTGCAGGACCTCTGATCAACGAAGAAAGCACACCACAGAACGGAGGAAAGTACCCGAAAGAGACGGAGAGAGGGGCAAGGAGGCGTCCTTAGGACAGTGGAAAGGGGATACTGGTGGCCGCAGAGCGGATCATTACCGGAGATCAGATCAGGTGGCCAGCCGAGCTCAAGCCAGGGGGAAGAAATTGAAGGGTTCGGTGGTTTCGTCAAGCAGAGCCTCCAGTAAAGATTCTTTGGAGCGTAAGCAGCAGAAAGAATCCAGACCGGGCCAACAACTGAAGGTGGCAGTGGACTCGGCTGGTAGTTCTGATGAGTGGATAATCAAGGACGAAGTCAGCGAACCTGTTTCGTCACTAACCGTGTCCATGGGGGAAGCTGACAGGCATCTTCTTCAAGAGAAACAGATGGTCAGTGTGAACGAGCAACCCCTTCATACCGATGTGAGCAAGGGTGTGGCTAACAGGAGGATGACAGCAGTGGATTCGTTGAGTCGTTCACCATCAAAAAAACACAACAAAGGAGCTCACAGTGAACATCCAAAACAAGCCTTCAGAACGAAAGTTCCATCAACAAAAAAGAAGGATGGTCAGTCGTTACCTCCCTCAAAAGTGCTCTGGAAAACACGTGATATAAGTGCGGGTAGTTCCAACTCTGAACTAGGCAATAGTTCACAATCTCCCAAATCGAAATCATGCGCAGTTCAAAAGGAGACAAAACCGGATCGAGTCTTGTCAAAGGAAACTGGGAAGTCGACTTCTCAGAATGTTGTACCGCTGAAAATGTCCCAAAGTTGGAAAAGGACTCCCTCGAACTCTTCACACAGTCGTCGTGTTCCATCTAGTCACCACAAAACAAGTTCTAGACATTCTTCGAATAAGATGCTTCCTTCCGATAAGGCTTCTCCAAAACTCAAGGAAAAGCAGGTCTTAGAGGGGCAGAAGTTGGACTCTGATTCTCAGTGCAGTGAAGACTACCCAACTAACGATAAACCCAAATCACAGCGCCCTTCCCGTAGAAGATATCCAATCACTAATGTGAAAAGGGGAGTCCAGCAAACTCCACTCGATAATTCTGCCAGCGAGAGTAGCGATTCTTCAGATAACGAAGAGTATGTGGACCCTCAAGTTACCAGTCGTCATGCTATGAAACAAAAGTTGAAGGTATCTTCCAAACATGCTTATGCTCAAGATAACCCCAAAACGAAGCCGAAATTGTCCGATCGGAAACCCAAACTAAGCAGAAAAGCAATGAATTCTGAATCTTCTGAGAGTCTAAATGAAGTCGAAAATCAAGTTACAGCTCCTTCTAAATCGCCTCGTTTTAATGGTAGAACTACCACAAAAGATATCTCTACTGTTCGTATGAAATCGCTAGATTCATCTTGTAAGTCAGCAAACACTTGTGAAATATCATCGCCACAAAGAAAGAAATCATCCAAAGAAGTATTACTTCATCGCGCCCAGTACGTCCAAGAAATGAAGCAAAAAGATTCTTCTGGAAGCGAATCTAGAGAAAGTTCTGTAGAGGTTCGTCCTTCAAACAAATCTAAAGGTGATTCTCGATCAAGACCAACTGCCAAAAAGAAGCACCAATCGGAGAATAATTCGGAAGTGTCAAGTAGTGATGTCGAGGATGAACAATATTTCAGTAAAACTATTCCAAAAACACGGGAGTGTGATATTTCTCAACGTGTCTCTTTTAAAGATAAGAGGATTGGTAAAAGTGAAAGGCCTACTAGAAATTCTCAAGGTAATATTGACAACGAATTAAAACCATCTGGTACCAATGACTTTAAAGATTGGCCGAGCCGAAGTAGAAGCAACTCCAATGAAAGCCGGATATCATTGGTGGCTTCGCTTGTTGAATCTTTTAATGAGAGTTCCTCGACGAATTCTTCACCCGATCGAGACAGTAGCAGAGATTTGCGTCGTTCTGTCAGGAAGCCAAATACTCCTCCGAGAGAAAATTGTAATTCGAAAAAGAATTATAAACTCTCTCGACAAAAAATGTCGCCTAAACCAAACCATCATTCTGAGAATTTGAAGGAACGTCAAAGAAATCAACTCGAAGAATACAGTCCAATAAAAAGTAGCCAAAAAGATTCTAATAAAACTATACCATCTAAATCTTTGGATAAAGTGAAAAGAAACGAAAAATGTTACCCTAAAACTTTTGAACGTGAACATTTGCCTAATGCCTCGAAAGTGAAGCCTGTCCAAGAGTCACCCAGCATTTCTAAACGAAAACGTAACATTGAAAGTAAAGAGGTTGCAGACAATGAAAAATCCTGTGACGTGACTGCAAATAATACCACGAAAAAGCGTAAACTATCAGAGACAAATAGCGACTCATCTCATGATGAATTATCTGCATTACTTGGCTTATCCATCGGCTCTGAAGATCAGTTTCTTCTTGATGATATCAATTCGCCTAAAAAATCCGTCGTAGACAAACCTTCAATCAGCAGTCGTTGTACATCGAGTTCACAACCAAATCCTTCGAAGAAGTTTGATGACTATAGGCGAAAGAAATATTCAGAGACAATAGATACCTCAAGGGGACGATCATCTCGAGACGGCTGTTCAGACCATTCTAAGAGGAATCACAAAGAGAAGAGACCAATTGCCCAAAAAGATAGTCCTAAACAAGAAATTTTCTCGACAAGAGTTAATCGACACAGTTCAGATGTGCACGAAAAGTCGCGTTCTAGGGTGTTGGACCATTACCCATCGGATATATCTCATTTGAAACGTCATTCGAAATCTTCTGAGAACAAAAAACATCGGTCTAGGAGTAATGATGGATCTGCGGAAATCATTCACAATGAATCCGTACATATTTCACATTCATCACAACTACTTTCACGCAAAGGAAGTTCTCGTCAGAGAAAGATATCGCCGGCATTCATAAACGACCGTGACTCTTCGAAATATGAAAAAACAAAGGTTAGAGAAGGATCTGTAAAGGAAAAAGACAAATCAAAACTGATCGAATATAGTAAACCGAAGGAAAAACGATCGGCTTCCGGAAGAATAGGAAACTCTGAACATGAAAAAGTGAAACATCATTCGAAAGAGGAATATTCGGACTCTGAAAAATCATCTCATGTTAATAAGAGATTCGCTCATCTGTCTGCTCGATCGCCACATTCCTCTGAACGGAATAAATCATCAAAGAATGCAAAAAATAGAGTCTACTCCAATGAGAATTATTCGGATTCAAGTAGGTCTCATCACTCTCGCAAAGATCATTCAAAAATGGAAACCCTACAGATATCTGATCGCGATAAATCACCCCCAAAACGAGACCATATAAAGTCTAAATCTCGACGCTTTGATAAGACAGAACAGCCAGAAAGGAATCCATCTCCTAATGCTGACCTTGACAAGCCAGCATCTAATTCTTCAAACAACTACGAAAAGACGATGCAAGAAAGACGGCCACTATCTCCAACCGAAAGAGCTTCTAACTCTTCGAAAAGATCTGTTAATATTAATAAGAAAGATTCATCGCTGGCGTCCTCGAAAGTTGAAATATCTTTAATTAAAGATGATAATCGCGACAGCTCATCGAAAAGGTTGCAGAAGGCTGACTTATCGAACGAAGGCAATGAGAATGTGGAGGACACTTTAACAGACAAACGAACAAGCAGTAAATCTAAAATGCAGTCTCTCAACTCCACGAAAAAAAGCTGTGAGGATCAATACTCTGTAGATTCTCCTTTGCAATTTTCTAATCCCGAAAAGCCAAGTTCAACTCCACCAGAAGACGCATTCAAGGCAGTTGTTGCCAAAACTGGTGAGTACAGCTTTTTAATATCATATTCGCTGGTGTTATTTTGCAGGTTATTCCCCACTTTTGCTTCATCTTTCTCTCAGACGTCGACACGGGAGCAGATCATCTGGACGCGAGTCTCTCTAGAGTTTATGCCGCCTCGATGAAGAAAAACAGAGAACACAGGTCGTACATGCGAGACCACGGAGTTGTCGAGGGAGTCGAGACCTCCATAGCGGAGCAGGCTGCAACTAAAGAGCACTATGGTAGGTCGACGTCCCTGTCCAAACCGGACCGGACCATCACCAGTGAACTCTTCCTTCTCCATTTCAGACGACCTGTCCCAACAGTTACAATCCGCGGCGACGGTCGATCGGCCTGGCAAGAAGGAGAGTTCCGCCCCCCCAAACACGCTCTTCACCAGTCGTATGAGGGAGAAACTGGCCCGCGAGGAAAACACCTCCAAAGACCAGGGCCCACTTCTCGCCGATACGGAGGAGGGCGAAATCGTGGAGTCGGACGAGGCCTCATCTCCCCCAGATGTCGGACGATCAGCAGAGGAGCAACTACCCAAAGAGATTCCCCACTTGAAGCATCATCGCAGCAAGAAGAAGCACACTTCTAGCGTCGAAGAGAAACCGCCAATTTCTCCAATTGTCTTTCCGGAGGAGGCCAGTTTGGAGAAGAAAAGTCGTCTGCAGAGGTGTCTTCGAAAAAGGCATTTGTCGAGAAGTTCTTCGAGCTCCTCTCAATCCTCCTCGTACGACGCTGAAATTCGCTCCTTTAAAGAAAGGGTCAAACGGCACCGTGAAGATATTAAATAAAGTGTTCAAGCTCTGACCTGCTCCACTCTTTTTGTACATAAGTGTCATCATATCCTCGTGTGTATATCCATTACATTTATTTTGCCCACCGCAGCATCTTGACACCTCCGTATGCTGATTTGTATCTATCGAATTAAGTAGTAACTATTTAAATATTTTGTACAAATTATTTTAACCTATATGTTGTTAGCTGGTTTTTGGCTACGCTTTGATTTTTTCTCTTCTGTTTGCTGGTTGAATTCTTTTTGAATAGCCGGTAATAGTTCGGTGCTTTGTTCTATTAATTTGTTTGTACAATGTGAAGTTGCTATTCTTGTCTCCGAACGGATATTGTTTGCCACTTTCCGAGCAGGTCAATGTTACGAATTAGCTGATCGATTTCAAATAAGTTTACTCCAGGAATTTATAAAATTATTACACGATTTCATTTGTTGTTCATTAATTTCAATATTGTCATAACTTTATATGATTCAAAAATTAGAAAGGATGGCATAGTTTTGAAAATAAAATTCTACTGACAGGATTACCTTTTCTTTAAATTAAATGTTTGGCTAAGTGAAGTAACAATTAATTCAATTGTCGAAAGATGAATAGATTTTGTTTCAAATTTTTACAGACGGCAAAAATAAATAAGAAATAAAAGTATAGTTTTAATTCAAATCTACAGTGGTTATGCGAGAAAAAATAAAATTTTGTAGTATGCACTTCTGGTAATTCAGTCGAGAAGTTTAAATATATTACAATTTTTAAAGTGAAATTTGAAAAAAATTTTAGACCATATAGTACGTTTAATTAAACCAGAACTCGAACTTATAGAGTACAGAACACAAATTTTGAAGTGGAAAAAAGTCGTTCTCACACTACTCAGTCCGTTAGAGCATAAATGATAAAAAATCGGATTTTCTTATTTAGTATATTACTTGAATTTTTTGTGAGAATGCTTTGTAAAACATTATTATTGTAGTATTAATAGACTACTATTAGTAAGCAATTGTTTATTAAATAATATTTTAAATAAACAAAGTATTAGAAAATAGTAGAAGTCAATATCTATTATAATATAAATAATTACAAAACGTTCAAAAATAATTACGCTGTACTTTGCCACACTGAATTTTTTAAGGAGATTAACACTAAATTTGACTACATAGATGTGGATAATTCAAGAATTAGTCTATATCATATTTTTTCAATGCACCGGAGTAAACATGTAAAGGTGCGGAAAACTTTAACATATGATTTAGCGGAGTTTAGGTGGAACATATCTTTGTTCAAAAAAAGGATCCTTTGTTTGGGGTAGAGGTCGTTTTAACCTACTACTGTGAAGCATAGGTTTCTTGAGCAAACGTAGGTAGCCATCTTGCACTAAACCTTATTGCTACTAACATTCCTTACGCAAGATGTCTCTCACGGTTTACAAGAAACTACCGCAAGTATCAAAAGATTAGTCGAAAGACGTTTGTAAGAATTGAAAGATTAGTTGACTATAATGCCGGCAAAATTTATTCCTATCTATTACATATAAATCATATTTGCATATATATTTAATTTATGGACTATTATCGTGGTATAGAACATAATTAATAAATATTTTGGCATATAAATAATATGAGTGTTCTATATGAGACCGACAATCATCTATTAAATTTATGTAAATATTTTGACTATTCATGATGCAACAAAAGAATTATTCATACAAAACTAAGTCGGTGGGAAGATCAATACATCTTTATCGAGAAAAGCACCCTATTTCTATTCAAAAAACTGTGTATACACATGAGTGTATATAAATTCAACGAGCTAATTACTCAGCATTTAAGGGGCAATATTAGTTTATTGATTAATTAAAAATTCGTTTCTGACTCAAAAATGTGACGCATAAGAAAAAGACAGATTCATACATCACTAAGTCGCAATAAAATATATTTACAAAATTCCGATACATTGTAGGTACATTTTCCAGCTTTTAAAACTCAAAAATACGATGTCATCAAATACAAATTATACACGCGGGTATATTACAATAATGTGCATATTATTAAAACAACATATACATCCCTGAAGTGACTAGAGCAACAACATCAGGGAAAATAAATAAATAAAACGAATTATTCAACAAACTGAAGAAACAGGGATCATCAACCTACTCATCGGTATAAATAATACATTCAGCACAAACCCATCTCCTACAAGTTAAAATCAAAATATTATCTCTAACGCCAAGTTAAGCTAGGAAGGCAGAATCAACAAGTTAATAGAAACATCGATTTTTCTTCTGATATCGCATTATTGAAAGGGTGGAGAATATATATCGAGGTCTTTAGAGCACAAAACTGATTATGATGCAGGCAATTGCTGCTCAACTCTCACAGGACCTGGCTGGAGGAGCTCTGGCTGGCGTAGATGACGGCCCCGACCAGATTCATAGCACCGGCGATGATGAAGACAGGGAACCAGCGTCCGCCCGATTGAACAACTAGATGTGCCGTCAGAGGTCCGCATAGGATACCCGGAATGGTGGCCTGTGGAGAGTTAACAGTGCTCTACTTGGTTAGTAGTATGGGAGAGTGACATCCACAGAATGAATCAATCTTCTAAAAATAGACTGGAAAGTCCACTGGTCTGGATGTCACCCTCCCATACTACTCGTTGCTTATATTTCTTCAGGAAAATCGTAACAACAAAAACGAAACAGCACTCAAATGAGGCACGTTCCATGAGAAACAACAATTTGTTTTATGACCATGTCTGATAGCTTTCATAAATATTTAATTCACAATTCAATATATCACGCGAGTCACATTTAATTACGTTCGGGTAAAAGACTTTGAAATAAACAGCCAAAATTGTTCAAAATGTAATAAAGCAATTATTTAAATGCTCAAACAACTATACAAATAATAAGTCTACCCTTAGTTTAGCCGTAGACATTACGCACACATTTAACCAGTTAAAAATGTAAACATAAGCATGTTTGTATTGTGGCCTTTCCTATACAAAATGTAACATTTGGTTTTGATCAGAAATTTGCAACCCACTACACAACATTATATACATTACAAGCTGTGTGCGTGGCTTCTCTAAAGGTAATACATTATTCCGTCTTCCATTGACAGTTCAACTACCCAACAATCAATAGACTAATTTGTTCATGCATGTTTACGATAAATAGTAAGTAACCTTGGGATATATTACTGAGATAGAGGACTCACGAGAGTGTTGCTGACAGCGAAAGTGATTCCAGCATGGTTTGGTGCAACCTCGGCATGATTGCTCATATGGCCGGCAGAATTACACGAGGAAAGACCCATAGAAAGCGAAATCAGACTGTAAAATAGAATAGAAGGAGTTTGACAAATTTGGTAACTTCTATAATAGTAAGATAGCTTTTACTAGCTTCTATTTATATAGCTTTTACTAGCTTCTATTTATATAGCTTTTACTAGCTTCTATTTATATTGCTTTTACTAGTTTCTATTTATATTGCTTTTACTAGCTTCTATTTATATAGCTTTTACTAGCTTATATTTGTATAGCTTTTACTAGCTTCTATTTGTATAGCTTTTACTAGCTTCTATTTATATAGCTTTTACTACCTTCTATTTATATAGCTTTTACTAGCTTCTATTTATATAGCTTTTACTAGTTTCTATTTATATATCTTTTACTAGCTTCTATTTATAAATCTTTTACTAGCTTCTATTTATAAAGCTTTTACTAGCTTCTATTTATATAGCTTTTACTAGCTTCTATTTATATAGCTTTTACTAGCTTCTATTTATATTGCTT
>JAUZNC010036969.1:0-14272 GCA_034780395.1 Vannuccia rotundouncinata | reverse complement strand
TATGTAGTTTTATTTATAATATGGTTTTAGGTATTTCTATAGTACGGGGCATTGCATAATGTCACCCCATAATAAAGGAGCAATATAAAAGCGATTTGGTGTCAATTTCAAATCATCTTTTCTGTATTGGTTTTGTTTTATATTAATACATTATGGAATATTATAAATTAAAAAAAATATTGTGTTTAATAATTTACAATAATTTCAAATAAATTTCACAATAAAAATTAAATTGTCTGATTTCTATAATTAGAAGACAATAACTGTTTTCTCTAATAAAAATCTGAATTAATAAATTATGTTAGGATATATATAATATAATTTTTCGTTTAACCAATAAAGAATTTTAATTGATGGTTAATTTATTTATTTATTTCATTTTAACTCTTTCTCCTTGAGTAAATTGTATAAATGGGAGTTAATTCATTATTGGCTGATTTATTTAATATTGTTATACTTCCATTTCTTTATTTTTCGATAATCACAGAAATAAAATTTATCCAAAAATATTATAGAATGCTGACTTTGAATCGTCTAAGTCCATGTTTGATGTCTGTTGGCATGTGAATGATGGAAAAACGATCTAATTTTTCTATTTTTTATTACCTCAACTACGAAAACACAAATAAAATTATATAATATACATTTATATTTATATATATATATATATAACCATAACATTTATTGTGAATATCTAGTTGACTTCAATAATATTTCCCTCATTCACAAGTACCTATCGATTTTTGAGTGGCATTAAATTTAAGCGATAAATGCTTATAAAGATGTATATAGACATTGGATTTAAATCGAAGGGTTACATTTTCGTGACGTTAGAGACTCAGCTAGACGATGGATAATTAAATATTTTTGAATTTGTTCAATTATAAAAAGTTTAGTATTCCTTTGTTGATATTTAGAAATTATTTTAGCTTTTACATTCAATCATGAGGATCAATTACACAACAAACTGTACAAACTGTATTTATAAAAATGAGGACGAGGAATACGTCAAATTATGTTTTTTCGGACTAAATTAATAGCGACATCCTGAAGGAAGGAGGATTTATTTAGTTTAATTTCTGTCAACTAAATGTCTGATTAGCGACACAGCATTGTAAAATGATTGTATCATATCACAGTAATATATTAGAATCATTTTACAATTGACATATTAATATTGATTGATATTCAGTATAAAATCCACAATTGGAAAACAAAAATCAATTATGTTTTGAGTAAAAATACTTTTCTTCAAATATCTCAGGAGGATTCACACTAGCGTTAAACGCTTTTTCTGTTTTCCAATTTCAAATCAATATGTCAATTTGTTACATGCCTAACGAGAAAATGAAGAACAAGAATTGTATCTGGTTGGCAAAATATTTTAAACAACTGTGAAATCACCCTGAGAGAGAGAGAGATATCTTTCATTTTACGTCAAAAAAATTATATTTTTATCATTTATATATTTTTTAAAATATCATTTTATATACATATTTATGTCTGAATTTATAGAATATTGATTAAAAACTAATATTTTTTAATTTTTCAATTTTTTTTACAGTTTAATACTCTTGTGACTCATTTTAAAGGCAATATTTTATCTTTGATACGATCCACTCCGTCCAATCCATTGACGCATTTTCCTCTGATCATGACATTTATACCGATTCAGATAATAAAGGAAAGAAAGATAATTGATTAGCCTGGAATCTGAACAATTTACTGTCAGCAATGTAAATTAGGTATAGCATTCTTGTCAGGAGTAATGTTGAATCTAATTTTATTTGAATGGTTTCTATAATTTTAGACGCTGTATTCTGTGATTATGTTTTTTATGAAAAGAATAAAAAGGAATTTGTAACAAAACCACACAATACTAAATTACTACCATATTTTTCAATAAATAAACCCTATTTAAATTCACTCATAATTTTTTCTTAAATTAATTATTTATGAGATAATATGAAGTAATAATAATAAATTTTAAGTTTTTATTTTGCAAAATTGATTGTTTGCTTCTAGCTTATTCTTTTGAATTGGACACATTTTCTCCTCTGCACCCGCTAGATAAAGAAGTATACATGCTGTGTCGAACCCTTCCCAGAAGTGACCTTCACAATACACATGCATCGACGCTGCCTCTTCTATCTTGTAAACCTCATTTGCCCTTGCATTCTCATCTATCTCGTCTCCTTCCTTGGGTTCTTCTTACCCGTCGAATCTGGCGAGAAGGTGAATCTGGAGATCACAGTTCTGCTCGCTTTGGTTGTCTTCTTGCTCATGGTCTCTGAAACAATGCCGCCTACACCAGATGCTATTCCCATTGTGGGTGAGTTAAAACAGTGGACACAAGACTTACTGTTAACAGATCTTAATAATGTATGGTTTGTGCTAAATAACTAAGCTTTACATTACACTGTAACTCCACAAGACCGGAAGGGTCCATATTCAAACGTCCAAAAGTCACGATATACGGACCTTTAGGAGCTCACGTATGTCTTGACTGCCAAATTAGGGGTCCATATAAGTCCATTTTCATGAAAATTGTATTGTTATGTTTATTATTGGATTAAATTACCGAAATAATCACAAAATTTAGTATAAATCCGACGAAATTTATATTTATTAATAAAAACATTCCTATTAACCAATATATATTCTTTTTAATTGGGTTATATTGTAATGAAAGTATGAACAATTTCATATAATAATAATGATTGAATAACATAATATTCGAATAATGTTTATATTATAAATAATGAATTATAATACCATTGCAGAGCTAGGATAATTCAATATATAATTCAATGTTTGTGTAACTTTCCGAGAAACTTGACTGTTGTGCAACAAACTAAATTAATGATTACTGAATAACATTATCTTTTTTTCAAACATATTGATGCGTTCGTCAAAATAAGTAACTTCCCACTGAAAATATGTTTTATGAAAAATGAACAATTGCACAGAAAACGGCGTCACAATCAATCATCGCTGATGCAAAGATGTTGAAATTATTCAAAGTTATTCACATACAAATTTTCTGGTCCATCAGACTGTTCTGGTTCCTTTTGGTTCATAACAATATTTTTCTATAAGTTTATTTCATACATTTTTTTGTGATATGTATTTTTTCCAATATTTATTTCGTATATATATTACATTCAGTTATTGTTTCATGTCAATTTATATATTAAATCTGACAAAAACTCAAAAATCAACTAAAAAATCGCATAATATTTGAACCAGATTGTCCAAATCTGAAACTTCATTCGTGCAGATTTTAATACAAAAGTTTGCGCTAAAAGTTGTTATATTCGCCAATATCCGGATGTGCTTAAGTTAAGTACAAACTTCCCCCAATTTTCCAAAATTTCACAGCTATTATATTTCTATCGCACAATATTTTAACTAAAAGAATTATTCCTTCAAAGTATTTGCGCAAGCTCTTCCATTTATTTATTGACACTTTAATATTGATGATTAATTCTACTGGGCGGGTTGTCTGAAAATAATTCATATTTTAAAATCTATTTTTCTGGTTTTTATAAGTTTTTAAATATGAATTAAATATATTACGTTTGTCCTTACAAAGGAACTATTTCATTTCTATATTACAGAATTATAATTTATCTTAAATTTTAATCTTGAATAATGTCGGAAATTCATGAAGTAAGCCTCTTGATTGATGCAGGTTTTTGTTTGACCACCGACTCCCAGAATGTCGAAATTTGATCCGATTAATTTTGGAATACAGACAAATTATCGATCATTTTATTCCAACTGTTCTTTATATATTTAATTGATTTTTAATTAAACTTTCAACTTTAGCTAATTAATATTGTCGTCTCTAAAAACTATATTTTAAGAACAAATAAGAACAAAAAAATCTGATTGCCAAAATGTTACATGCTATCAATAATCTATAATTCTGTCGATAATTCCTATGCAAATTCAACATTTCACCGCTGTATGAAGATCATACATTAATTTTAATTAACAAATCTTTTGTATGTCGTCTATTTAAAAATTTTAAAGAGAATATCTCTCTTAATTTTTGCTAGGTATCAATTCAATATTTCTATCCATTAAATCAATTCCGAGGTCAACAATTCAGTGAAACGAGCGATCATATTTCAATTGGTTCATAATTAATAAATATTAAATAATTGTTCCGTAATGCACTACATACCAAGAAGCTCATCTATAATAGAAATGTATAAGTTGAACACTGCTACCAAGAAGATATGATAGATTTCAGTATTAGTTGATTAAATTCAATGATGACATAACTAAGGTTTAATACCAATTTTTTAACAAATTTACACTTAAATTTCATGCATTTACATTTTAGTAAAATTTCGAATGAATAGAATTATTGTCAGGGATTGTAAGACATGATTTAATTGTTATAAAATTTGTGAAAATATGTCCCAATTAAATAACATGAAAAAAGTTGTTATTCAACATTTTATTATAACATTAGAAGTCCTATCACATAAACTTTGCGTGATAAATATCAGGAAATTAATATAATATTTATCATTATATGCTCAATAATTATATTACAAAAATTTCATAATATAATTTGTATAATATTTTAGAACTCTAAATTATAGTACCCATGATTATGTATTTTTTTTTTGCAGATTTTTTTTTAAATTGGGATGTATACTAAACCGTAAATTTAAATAAACCCTATAATGTGTTTATTATTGTTTGATAAGTGTATCTTATAGTTTCTCGAAATATTTTTCATTTAAAAAGTTTCTTATATTTTATTTTTCTTATATTTTCAATTGCTTTATTGTTCAATTTTTATTTGTTGAAATCGCTATATCATACAATCTTGTAGATTATGACCTTGATCGATCATTCTCGCCCGTGTTCGAATATTTATTCTGCCAGGAGAACAATCTTACGCTTATAGACATTTGAAACGTTTGCTTTAAAATTGCTTTTATCAAAATGAATTTTATTTAATTTTTGTTTGAATTTGTTGAAAATGTATTTTTTGAATAACATTCCGTTGAATAACATTATTGTTCTCTGTTTCTCAAGGTCTTCTTTTTGCAATCACTATGGTGATGGTATCTATCGGTGTCGTTATGGCTGTGGTAGTAACCAATGTGTATTTCCGAACTTCGCGTCAACCTCTGCCTTATCTCGCCCGTATTCTCGCCGATCGCTACAGACACGAGCGTAATCGCGCCCTCTGTTCCGAGCTCAACCGGCTTAACGGGGTGGGTAACCTGCGACGGGTCGATATTGACATCGCCTCCCTGGACTCGATGGAGAACTGCATCCTAGGCGGTCGAAGCAGTCACCTTCTGGACGGTAATGGACTAATCACAGCCAATGGTAGCCAGTCTAATGGTGGGCTAGCTAACAGCTCTGGTATCTCGGGACAACAGCCTGGGGATGTAGGAATGACGGGAGGTGGGGCCAAGATTGGCGAGGATGACAAAAGCAGTTCAGACTGGCACTATGTTGCTTTCATGCTTGACAGGATTTTTTTTTGGGTCTTTTTTCTGTTGACACTGACCATGTTTTCAGCGGTGTTGATTGTTGCTTTCCCTGCAATCAGGGACAATTTTGGGCTGGTTAACTCCCCTAGGCATAATTAAACCATTGTTGTTAGGGCCGACTTGTTAACCACTATAATCATACTCAACTTAACTCATTGACTTTCATAATATGGGATTGCCGGCTATCTGTATATAGATAAATCTATTTTTCAAAGCAATAACAACGCGATATTTTTTCATTATTTTGAATATTTGAAATCATGAGTTAACATTGATTATTCTGTTTATAATTATTTAATTTCCACCTGATGAAAAAGTACGTCCATTATTGATAGTTTCAAACCATAATTTATGTTGTAATTTAACTTATATGTTTGAAGAGAACTATGAATCCCATAGCTATAGACAGAATAGTTAAAAGTAGTGCAATTTGTGAACATACGACACTAATTCGAGTATTAAATAGCTTAATAACCGAATTATGAGTACCTATATTATGTTTTCAGATCTTTTCAATACTGTGTAATTATTTGTGAATTATTAGCAGCTGTCTTCATTATTGTAATTATTCTGCTGTATATATAAATTATTTTTGAATGATGAATAAAAAAAACGTTTTTATTATAGCACGTTATTATTTTTCTGTAAAACTCGTTAATAGCTAATATATTATTAATATTGAAATTTTTATGTACATGAATAATTCAAAATGTTGATAAGATAATTGCGAAATAGACTTGTCGGCATTTGGCCAAACTTAACAATAAATAAATCATCCATGTGAATTTGTTAGTATAATTTAATTGTATATTATTTACTTTTAAGACGTGTCTTGTTAATAATGACATTTATGTGAAAAATATTTTGTCACAATTTTAACATATTGCATTCGCGTATAATAATTATATATTAACATAAACATTCCAATAAGTTGTAAAAAACATATAATGCTGAGAAATTAGAAAATTACATTTTTTATGAACTTTGTCTTAAAATAAAATTTCTTGAAAATTATAGAGATAATTATTTTACATAGAACAGTTGTGTTGATTTAAGTTAAAAACTATTTGCGTTTAATTAATCATAGATTTAAAGATATTTATTATCGATATATTAATACTACTTAATTTTGCTTTAGAATTCAAGAAATAAAAATAACCGGAAAGATTTTTATTTCCGATCAAAATCTATAAAAAAATATATTACTTCCACATTTTATAGTAGTAAATATTTTGTAAGTCTAAATGGACGTTCAAAAAAGTTATCAGAAATGGATGTAACACTTAAAGAAAATTTCATATTAAATTTATAGTTATGACTTTATAATTACAATAATTTGATAATATTTGAACTATATTACAGAATTTAATCGTTTGATTAGGATTGAAAAAGAAATAACATACTATTTTTCATCTAGATCTGTGTAAATTAGGTATACCTAGGATTAGAAACACAGATTTTTACAAAATTTGGTAAAATATCTAAGAGTTTTGTCAGGATTGTAAAGATAATTAATCAATCTATTCAAAATACCAATAAAGGTCAAATATTGTTATTTTTATTGTTAAAATTATTTATGTATAATAGAGTTGATCTGGCACCCCTTTATATGTTGTAGACTTAATTAAAAAGTTTTCATTGAAATATATTGAAGAGAGATATAAAGTTACGTGTAACTTAGTAATACTATATATATATATATTTATTACACGGTATTAATAAATAAGTATAGAGAGTACATTTATGTATATAGGTGAAAAACCTTTCTGAATAAATATGAGTATAATTCTGAGATATAGTCATAAAAAATGTATTAAAAATATAATGACGTTTAAAATAAGAATACTTAAATATGCAGAGAATAAAAAATAGGAGTATTATCCACAATATAAAAATAATAATTTATAATACAATAATACAATAAGACAATGTAAAAATGTTTTTCTGGAAAAGACATTAAATTTCACAGTTGTGTTTATATAAATAACTACTTTAAATACAATTTTTCATAATATTAATATCAATACCATTTCTAAGTCAACATTCTATTAATACAATTTTCATGCATGTAAATGAAATATATAAATCTTAACGTCAGTTATCAGGATTTTTTTCTTTGTCAATAATACAATAAGACGCAGAAAAAAAACATTAAAAAAATAACGGTTCTAAGTTTAAATATATAAACTAAGCAATTGAAATAAACTCCTCCTAACATTGACTAAGTCAGAAAAAATAGTACAGCAGTAAATAAAGTTGACTTGCACAAGTTTTGTGAATTGCTGAAATATTACATCAGTCAATTATTGGTTGGATGCGCAGGATCAATTCATAGGAGAATTCTCTGTGTACACACTTTGAATTTCTGCAACTCCTGGTGGATCTCCTTAAGACCTATCAACTCACAAACACGGACAAGTTCGGCGGGGGTGGCAACTGGACCCAGCTCCCTCCTCCACGCCTCGTAAGACTTCTCCACCCGAACCAAATGGTTCGCCTTTCCCTTGTAGGTCTCTTCAATTTCATGGAGAGTGGCTTCAGGCAGCCGAAGTTTGCGGAAGAGATGACGCAGCTGAGACTTTTCTAATTTGTGGATAATGGTGCTGGCCATCTGGTTCAGTAGAAGTCCTGAACAGATATTGTATGTTTTAAAAATATTACCTCCATTTGTATAATGCAAGAAATGTAACAAATTTAGAAAATAGAAAACCGTGTGTAATTTTATTTTTCAATAATAATTTTCATGATAAGTTAATTAATATTGAATAGTTATTGTTTTATATTTTTTTAAATTAACGTAATTATAGAAATAGTAAATGCATTCTTAAACAATGTACACTGTAACTTTAAACGTTTTCAAAGTATAGATTGAAAACAAAAAATGTTTCATTATGAAAGCATTAAATGATAAAAGTATTATACATCTAAAAATAGTCTAAAAATCTTATATTTTCAATTAATTTATTAGTCAAATAAAGACAATAAATTAGGCTCATGATAATCTTGCTTATAATAATGATAAAGTTGAGATTTTTATAACAAAATGTTTAAACATACGTCTTACAAAACCTCGTATGTAGCAATCATTGGTTATGAGAAACATTGGTAATGTTCACGTTTCGACAGGTTATACTAAATTAAATTTATTAACACAAGGAATAAAAGACATTCGTAAATCTGCTCCAATTATTTAAACACTTCATGACTTACTTATATCAAATCTGTTACTTTAAATAAAAAATTATAGTGTTTGCAACTTTCAAAGATTAATATAAAAACAACAAAACACCCACCTTCTCTCTCTTGACTCTTTGTCAAAAATGCGGTGATGGGCCTCATTGCACCGCTAACGCAGATGTCTCTGGGTGGAATGATACAGGGATTGTCAGCCAGAGTTAGCTCACTTAATCTTGACAAACCGGCAAATTCAATTGGCAACTTCATGATACAGTTGCCATGAAGACGCAGTCGTCGAAGAGAGTCCAACTTGCAGAGACTTGGCGGCACTTGTACCACATCGTTGTGACTGAGATCCAACAGTTCCAGTTGGTTCATTGTGTTGAAATTATCGGGTAGGAGAATCATAGCGTTGTGTGATAAATGGAACTCTTTCAGTGACTGCATGAGCTCAATATCGACATGAAGCTGCTTCAGCTTAGAGCCAAACTCCTGGTCTAAATGGACAACAGAGAGCTGTGGAATACGACAGATTTCCAATGGAAAGTCAGCGAACTGTGTCTGGGAGATGTTGAGAGTGATGAGATTGCCCAGATTTGCAATATCTGAAGTGATTTCTGTCAGTTTGTTGAAGGAGAAGTCGATTTCTTTCACGCCCTCGATAGAGCACAAAACATTCGGGAAAACAGTGAAACCGCACCAAACCGCTGAAAAGATAGTCAAATTTTTAAGTTTTGAAAATTCTTCAGGAAGCTCGCTTATGTCATTCTTGTCAATGTGAAGGTACTCAAGGGAAGTTAGTTCACAGATCGAAACAGAGAATTCACGAAAACAATTGTCCGAGATGTTCAACTGTTTGAGATTAACAAGACCTCTGATTTCGGCGGGAATAGTCTCTAGCGTGTTACATGCGAGTTCAAGAACAACCAGGTCGTGCAGAAGAGGTACACTTTCGGGCAGTTTTTCGAAATGATTACCACTCAGAAATAATGCCTCAAGATTTACCAAAGTTTTGAAATCAATGGGCAAATGTTCGATAGAATTGTCCGACAAGTCAATCGTTTTGAGTTCAGCACAGTAGCAAAATTCATCGGGAATGGAGGAAAGAGCACAGAAGCCCAAGTTGACTTCGTTGAGTGTTGTGAGGCGCACAATTGATTCTGGCAGTTGGGGGATTGGATTGCCCCTCACATTGAGATATTGAAGAGTTGATAAGTAGCCAATTTCTTCGGGAATGTATTCTAAACAATTATATCCCAGGCTTAATATTCGCAACTTGGTCAACTTTGCCAGCTCGTCTTGGACATCATCGATCGCATTATAGGACATATTCAACTCTGTTAATTCCGTTAAATCTAATACCTGACAAGGAATAAAGGAAAAGTTATTTTTGTCTAAATGTAGGATCTCAAGAAGTTCCAGGCTGTCAAACTTTCTCGGGAGGAAGGACAAATAATTTCCACTCAGACGAAGTGCCTTCAAAGACACTAAGTGACTCAGTGACTCCGGGAGATTCGATATATCGTTATTATTTAGAGTGAGAGATTGAAGTTGATTCATGTTGCCAATGGATTCTGAGAGCTGTCGAATATCATTGTCGGCAAGGGAAAGTATTGTGATAGTCTTGCAATTGTAGAGTTCTTCCGGAATTGTGCTAAGTTTGTTCGAAGAAATATCGAGAATACTCAAGCTAGGAAAGTTTCCAATCGTTGGAGGCAAGAGACTGATTTTGTTGAACGAAAGATTGATTTCGTCCAGCTTTTTGAGTGTTTCAAGACCTTTTGGGAATTCGCATATTTCATTTCTTGCGGCATCTAAGTATTCTAATCCTTTCAGTCTATTTAATTTTGGTGGGAGTTTTTCTATTCGATTATCAGATACAATGAGTATTTGAACTGATGTTTTGTTACAAATGTCCTTTGGCAAATTCTTTTTACCATGATTACTCAAATTGAGACATATTCGACGGTTTTGAATAAATAGAACTTCATCCTGTTGGTCAGCATTCTCAGACCTGTGAGAATATATAAATAGTAGCTTTGTGAAAAATAATCAAATTGTAAATGAATCATGCTCTAAAATAGGCATAAAGGGTATATTACATTAAAATTGAAAGAGGAAGAGTCATTACTAAATGTTTATAAATATTTATATTATTAATTATTAGTTTAATTCAAGCTACTTAATAATTTTTGGATAAATTGTAATTTTTAACAAAATTTAATGAATCCATTTTCTGCATTTCATTAAATATTTTCAACGAGTGACTCATTGTTTAATTGCATACCTTCACAGACTATCAGAGACATTAAAAACTCTCATATACTATAAAAATTATGATTACAAGAATCCAGACTAATTATCAAATGATATATAAAAATAATATAGTAGTATTCTACTTAGTAAAACTTGCATTAAAGTAATAATTGCTTATTAATTTTTCAAATATAATAAATGCCAAGAAAATTTTTTTTTTTTAATTTACCAATTAAAATATTTAATTACTGTGCAAGAAGGAAGAATTATTTAAGAATTCCAATAAGATATTACAACTATATGATAAATGTTGTTAGTGTTGTGTAGACAGTGTAACAAATTCATTAAAAATTGATACACATAAGGTTCTCTGTAAAAGAAAGCTTTGCAGAGTTGTCGTTAGAAGACTGATGAAAACTATAAGATGCTATTTAATGTAAAGTACTGATTAATTAAAATTTGTTGATACATATAGGAAGAATTTGAAATTATTGACTTTTAAAGCAGAAGTGAGTTAAGATACAGATTATGATAAATGTCATGATTATTTCATTGGTTATGGAATCTGTAACACCAAATTGAGACAAATGGAATACTTTAGCTTATTCATGAATCACCATTAAGTTTTCTGTTTCTTCTGCTTTTGTAAAACATTGGTGTGCCATTTGTGATGACAACATTGTTTACATTTTAATATTTCATATAATTTTCATTTCTGATGTACAAAAAAACAATTTATATAGAAACATACTTAATCTGATTGATAGATGTGTCTTATGCAACTCACAATATATTAGACCTTTTCTAAATTTTAACTAGACATGAGTGATTATATGGTGCCTGTTACCCCATACAGTAGAGTGTGATCAAGATTTATACAATATGGGCTGACATACAGTTCTTGAGTGTCTAACTGTTGTGAAAATAGTATAACAATAATACAGGTGTAGATCCAAAAAGAAGTGTTTCAACTCTTTGTATACAAGTGTAACCTCTACTTAGATACCTATCCACTATCTAAGATCAGTTAGCTTGGCTATCTAAGTGTGGTCTATGAATTGACTGCAATTGTCAGTCAACTAATGACAAATGGCAGTCAAGCAGATTCATATACATTATGATAATCTGTTTATCCAGAACCATGATAATATTGTGAGTAATTGATGGTCAAAATCTGTATAAATTGTTGAATATATGCATATGTATCTAACCATATAATATTTTTCTGAATATAAATTATATTCATGCATACATATAGGTACATTAGAATGGGTCTGTAATTTTTGATATATTTAAAAAAATATAACTTCTATATTTTGTATCTAGGAATAACATTTATATATTGCATAATTTGTATAATATGTTTATTCAATTTAGAATAGAATAATAATAGAACAATAGAATATATTTCACTAAAATAAAAAAGCATAATTTATTTGTAAATTGTTTTGAAAATACAAGGGTATATACCACAATATATATTACAGAATACACCACCCTATGACATAATACTTGAAATAAAAGAAATTATATTTATGAACAAATAATATATTTATAAATTACTATAAATTCTTCAATTATGGTTTACAGAAGTGTCAAATATTTGTTTTACTTATTATAAAAAATTTATTTGAGAATATGGAAATACAAACATTGAAATTCTAAAATTATATCGGTATATTATTATAATTATTGTATAAGGACGTGTGTAGGCACATAGGTACATACAGGCACATAACTACATTCAAACAACTACATAAATTATGAAAAATACCTATCTTTTGGTTTTATAAATAATACAAAAATCATAAAGTACAGGGACCGCAGAGCCGGGGGACCAGGGGGGGGGCAATTGCCCCCCCCCAACTTTTTGAAGGTGCGCCTATTTGAATGTTGTGCCTATTTCATTTTCTATATGTTGAAAAATAGGAGGCATTATTAACACCTTTGAGATTTTTTGTTTTAATCTGTGTATTAAATTTAGTAAGCACTATATTCCAATTCTCTTTGAAGCATGATATCAAATAAGCTGTTAGTATAGTTTAAAAGTTATATCCATCAGCGCCTGCCTCCGTTCCTGATCAACCCTCTTCATCAGCGCCTGCCTCTTTATCAGATCGCCAGCTGTATTGCAAAGCAATTGATAATGTTATTTCTTCATCGACTGGCTACTTCTCGCTACCCAGCTTCAAACTATTCGAAGTAATGGAAACATTACTCATGAAATCTGCAAAAGGAGACGAAATCGGAGAGGAGCTGACCTTTGTTCAGGAAAAGTATACTGACGACTTGGACTGCGACATGTTACCTGCCCAACTGTCCATTTTCAGAAAATTGGTGGTGTCAGAGGAAGTACAGTGTCTAACAGATGTTGTCCAAGGCATCAAGGAAATGAGAGCGTTGGAAAGAATGCTCATCAAAGGTACTTTTTTATGTCAACTCCTGTTGGTCATGCAGGCAACATCAGCCACAGGAGAAAGAACATTTTACGCTGCCTGTAGTTTGAAGACTTGGCTTCGGGCAACAATGAGTCAACACAGGTTCAACAGCATGGCGATTTTGATTTGGAACTAGGAGAAGACAGTGAAAATCCCTGTTAAACTAATAACACAACAATTTGTAAATAAGAATGAGAATAGAAAGAAAAACATTGGATCAAATCGGATGACTAGTATTCCAGTGTTTATAGGAGACATACATGTACCTATAGTAGTGCTCATACATGTTTTTGTACTTTACATTTCCCCTTTTGCAAGTTTTTATATGTGCATACTTTTATTATGTGGAACATTGTGGATCGAATCATTTGGCTTTATACCAACTTGCATAATAATTTATTATAACTTTTTGAATATAATAAAGTAAATTTGTTGTACTATGATTTACTGTCTCCTAACAGTCTCTGAACATCTTCTCAGAAAAAAATGAGAAATGTATTATATGCGCCTATTTAACTCTTTGCCCCCCAAATGAAATTTCGCTCAGCAGTCCCTGAAGTAGTTATATATTATTTGTTTTGTCATTATTATATATTATGATGTTAATATGCTCATGATAAAGACCAACAAATAGTGAAAGATAGAAAGAAAGATAGGTAAAAAGGAAGAAAGGTAGGCAGAAAAAGCTAACTATATTGAAAAATATGTAATCCAATCAAATCTTTGTAATATCTATGGAACAATGAATGTTGGCAGTAAGGGCATTCTAAACATAGAACACAATAATTCAGGGAAGAGATACAGGATTTTGCCTTAAGGGGGTTTATTAAAATTGTTGGGCTGAAGGTCCAATAATCTGGGGGTAGTTTCTCA
>JAUZNC010036936.1:8373-18788 GCA_034780395.1 Vannuccia rotundouncinata | reverse complement strand
CAACAGGTCTAGAACATGAAGAGAATGAAGAGTGTTGAAGTGTGCTCAATACAACAGGTCTAGAACATGAACAGAATTATATATTTTTTATTTCAGATACTTTCAGGGTTTTCAATGGACACAATTACAGCAGCTAAAATTAGCATCACCAATTAATCCAAAGGTAGAAATGTAAACCATCTATCTTGTTATTGTGAATATATTGTATATCTAATAAATATTATATTTTTCATTTATTTAATTATTTTATTTTGTTGCAGGTGAGCTCATGCACAGATATTCACAATTTTGATTCTTTTCCTCACAGCAAGGAGCACCCGGAAGATGAATTATCTGGTTGGGATGATGATTTCTGAGCGGTCATATTTTGAACAAACTTTAACAATTCATAACTAAACATAACTTGCAATATTTGAAACAAGAATTTTATAAATGTAACAAATTCAAATTAACTTTCTGTCATTTCTGTCAACTCGTAATGATAATGCATCACATTTTATATAAATTAAATATTACTGTGTCTATAATTTTATTTACAAAATTGGGTTGTATTAAATTTGTTGTAAATATTTTTGAAAATAATCTTTAAATAAAAATTCTCTTTTTATTATTACACATGATTTCAATTTCTAATATTAAAAACATGTTGATAAATTTTTTTAAAGTTTTTGTCTGCTTTTTTTAAATACGAAAATTATAAATTTTATAAATATAAACAGTAAAATTAGTCATAATTTAACAAATTTATGAATTTGCGTATAAATATTAGTTGTAATGAAATCATATTGTGAAAAATTGTTTAGATCTCAATTTGATTAAAAATAATAGTCTTTTTTCACTCTATATAATGTATAGTATAGTTATATCTCTATGATTTCCTCTCTATATAATGTATAGTACAGTTATATATCTATGATTTCCTCTCTATATAATGTATAGTATAATTATATTATATGTTTATTTTGTATGTATTTCTACATTTATAGAAAATTGTTTAAAAAGTATTTTCAAAATCATTTCGTCAAAAACAATTATATTTTCTTTATAGTAACATGATTATCTAATCCAAACAGAGTTAAAATGAGGCAATGAAATATAAATTGGTTGGTGAGAAGAATTTAGTCAGAATGAATAAAGGATCAATTAAAATAAATTATTAGAAGTCAGTAAACACGCGATAATAGGTTCAAATGTAGAGGATTACGAAACAAAAATTTATCATGAAAATGACCTCTATCGATCTATTTAAAATGCGTTTTTGATCTAATAATAGTGAAGACATTATTTCTTACAGGCAACATTACAGATGAAATAGATTTGATGGTGCATTTTTGAAAAGTCAAGATTGAAAGAATAATAAACAAAGGGAATTGTTCAAATCACTAATTAGGCTTAAATGTTGCTGAGGATCTTTGGTGAAGTTGGAAAGCCGTTCTAAGTATTCTGGAATTTAAATAAATCGTAACTGTATGCATATCGATTACTTTAACAACACATTCAATTATTTGAAGGAGGTACCTCTAATTTAAAGGCTAACGTAACACGATGTTCAACACCATCTATTCATCGGCAGCAGCATTCGCCGCGGCAGCCTTTCGCCCTCGTCCCTGGCAATGAAAAGAAACGTAAAAGTATAAACGGTGAAGCTTTTACCACTACGAATGGAATTATCAACCGCTTAGAAACATATTTCGACTCACTCCAGTTACGGAAGGCACCTGACTGCCTCCTCGAGCGGTGGACACGGACGACCGGTTCTTGGCCCTGAGTTTCTGCAAGGCCTGTTCTGATTGGTCGGCTCTTTCTTCCGCGTCTTCCATCTCGTGCTGGATCTTGCGGTACTTGGCCAAATTGATGGCTGCGATCTCCTCGGCTTCCTCGACCTGCCGTTTGTAGGTTTTGATCTTGTTCTGCAGGTTCTCCACAAGATCGTGCATCTTTTCGTGATTCTTCTTCTCTTCTTCCGTCTGCAATCAGGCAAAGTAGTAGAGAAGGAGACCTCCAGGTCATGAGTCATCAAAATCGAATATTTTAAAATATGGACTGGAATGACACATTCTATACTACTACTCAAAACTAAATTTTAGTCTAATTCATAACACACATTGAGAAATTTTCATTGTTGAATCGGGAATTACCTGAAACGTGATTTCTTTCAGGCGTCTGTCCACTTTTCTTAGAGTCTTCTGAGCTTCACCATGTCGACGTTGCTCACCATCAAGATCTGATTCCAGCTCTCGAACTCTCTGCTCTAACTTGGCCAACACTTTCTTGCCACCTTTCATAGAATTGGCCTCCGACTCGTCCAACCTGACCTGCATTTCTTTGACCTGCTGCTCCAAGGCTTTGCGCTGTTTCTCGATGTGTTGCGCATGATCCTGTTCTTGGCGAACTTCATCAAACACTCGAGCACTGTCGAGAACCGCCTTCTTCGCCCGTTCGTCTGCTTGCTTCGCTTCGTTGGCCGCTTCTTCGAGATCAGCCTGCATCGAAAGGAGAAAGTTAGAAATCGAATAAGGAAAAAGAATTTGACTTTGTCCTCTCACCTGCATAGCGTTAAGGTCAGCCTCCAACTTCCTTTTCTGAGCCGCAAAGCTTGCCGCTTGGCCGGATAACTCACTTAATCTGTCGTTGGCCTCCAGTTTCTCACTCTCGGCCATTTTACGCGCACGTTCTCCGTGTTCCAAGGTGGTGCGAACTTCTTCCACCTCACCGGCCAACATTGTCGCTCGTCGTTCGGCGCTCGCAAAAGATTCGCGGATCTCGTCACGCTGGCGAGTTTCGTCTTCAATCTGAACAGAGAATGCGAGATGTCCACTGATTATGTAATTTATATTTAGAATTTAGGAACATAATTATCGTCTATTTCCTTTTTATTGTGTAATATTTAAATATACTACTTATTAGTTAATGAATAGTATACAACAAAACCGTGAATAATTTCCCATTATTAAGTTACCTGACTTTGCATTTCGCGGATTTGTTGCTGATACTTCTTCAAATTCTTTTCCATCTCAGCTCTGGCCCTGTTGGCCGAGTCCAAGCCCACTTCCAACTCATTAATGTCTTGTTCCAACTTCTTCTTCATTCTCATCGCCTCCGCTTTCCCCTTAGATTCTGCCTCAAGAGATGCTTGCATAGATTCCAGAGCACGTTGATGATTCTTCCGGGTCGTGTCGAACTCGTCCTCCTTCTCTGCTATTCTTCGATCGATCTCTTGTCGACTCTAAAGAGAGAGACGATCAGCTAAAATCGTTAGATTAAATCTTGATATGCTACATGAAAAACTCGTCACCTGGCTCATTTCCAAAGTTGCTCTCTGGACTTTCGCTTCTTCCTGTTCCAGAGCCGCCTCCGCCTCTTCCAAAGCTCGCTGAAGTTCTTCCTTCTCCATTTCAAGACGTTTCTTTGCTTTCTCAGTTTCGTGGACACTCCTACCGCCTTCTCCGAGCTGCTCCGTCAAATCGTGAATCTCATCTGTTGCCATAGAATGCGTGGATGTTTCCTTTACAGGATCAACATAAATATCAACAAAAACTCACCAGCCAGGTTCTTATTTTCTCTACGCAAGGATTCAGACTGATCATGAGACTCCTCCAGCTGGGCCTTCAGACGGAACACTTCCGCGGCATTGTTCCTTCCGTCGCGCTGAGCCGCCTCCAAATCGTGCTGCGCGTCCGCGAATTTCTTCTGCCATTCAGCCAGAGTCTTGTCGAAGTTCTTCTGCTTCTTCTCCAACTGAGAAGCTTGTGCATTGGCTCTTTCAACGTCAACCAAAAGGTCTTCCATTTCTCCCTGCATTCGATTCTTCGTCTTCTCCAGTTGAGCCAGCTTAGCTTTGGCAGTTTCCGCCTAGACAAAGAGGTGGCCACCATCAGCATCCTAACCATCCAACATTAGTCAAATCAAAAGGATCCTCACATCTTGCTCCACTTCCTGAATCTTGGCCGTCATCTTCCTCTTGGCTTCCTCCATCTCCTCGGAACGGATCGAGCCACCTCCTCCACCGCTAGATCGAAGACTCTGAAGTTCTGTTTGAGCTTTCTGCAGTTGACGCTGGAGGTCCGATCTACCCTCCTGTTCCTCCTCCAGAGTGTCTCGAAGAGAGTCCAAATCCGCGGTCAGGTTTCGAACTTCGGAGTTCAGCTTGGTCTTGATCTACAGACGGTTCAAGACACACATTAAAACTGACTGTTGATCTACAAGATAGCTGTTGATACTCACTCTTGTCTCTTCCTCCAAAGATCGTCTGGATTCATCCAATTGTGTGGAAAGCTGTTGTTTGGCCTTCGTCAGTTGACTGATTTGAGACTCGGCTTCCTCCAGTTGTTTGGAGAGCTCGATTGTTTCTTGTCCACTGCGTTGCTTCTGGGACTGAGACTCGGTGAGGTTTCGCGTGGCGTCATCGAGACGTCCGGAAACCTCTCCAAGCTGTGATTCAAGGGTCTTGACAGACTTCTCCGCATTCACCTGAGGCATTGAATGTTATAATTAGATAACTATTCCTTCTTGTAATTCAAAGTAAAGTGAAATGATGTTTCGATAATAAGAAATGATTGTATTTCAGCACTGTTCTACCTTTCCTTTATTGAGATGTTCAATTTGACCGTGACAATCGTCCAATTCAGCTTTGAGATCATTACGATCTTTTTCCGCCCTGAAAAACAAGTTTAATTTGAACATTTTTTATGTATTTATATTCTCAAGAATCACTAAATGTTTTTGTGACTTCTCGAATTACAGTTTAATAAGAAAAAGATTACGTAAGGACTAACTTGGTTTTAGCTTTGGTTATCTGATCCAGCTGATCCGACAACTCATTCACAGAATCCTGCTGCTTTTTTCGCATCTGACCAATTTGTTGCTCATTGCGTAGGTTCGAATCCTCCAAATCTCTCTTGAGCTTCATTAGTTCCGCCTCCCGTTTCTTGTTGAGATCAATCTGAGCCACGGTAGCCCCTCCTTGTTCCTCCAAACGTTCGCTCACTTCTTCAAGCTCAGCTTCAACCGCCTGTCGGGCCTTTTCTGACTTTGAACGGGCCGCTCGTTCCGATTCCAAGTCCTCCTCCAGCTCCTGAACACGAGCTTGCAATTCTTTGATTTTTCGCTGCAGCTGAGCCACCAAACTTTGCTCGTCCTCCAACTTGGAGCTGGAAGAACCAATCTCAACATCCTTCCGTTTCAGCTGTTCCTCCAGGTCTCGCTTAACTCGCTCCAGGTCGTCCACAGTCTCCTGGGTGGTCTTCAGTTCACCTTCCACCTTTCTCTTGGCTTTCTCGACATCTCCTCGCACCTTCTGCTCACGGGCAAGGTTCTCTTCCATCTGTAAAACACGAAGTTATTGGTTTGAGAGCAATTCGTCAGCATCCCCAAACCATGCGATAATTACCTCGTCCAATGTCTGCTCCAGTTTGGTCTTGAGCTTATTCAAATGGTTGACCTTGTCCTCCTCGGCCTGCAAGGATTCCTGCGTCTTCTTGAGGTTTTCGTCCAGCCCCTTTTTCTCCTTCTGCAACTTGCCGATCTGCTCGTCTTGCTGAGCCATCTCCCCCTGAAGTGTCTTGATCTGGTGGTCCTTGGTCGTCTTGTCTTGCTCGGCCTTTTGTAGTTGGCTTTGTACTTCAGCGACGTTCGCCTTCAGATCGTTAATCTGAGCGTTGAGCTTCTTGGAGGTTTCTTCCAGGGCCCCGGCTGACTCTTCCTCAGAGCTGACCCTGGATTCAAGGTCCTTGATCTGTTGCTCCATGTCAGCCTACAAATTTAAAGTAAAAAATACGACGGTTTGAGAACTCCTAAACATTTCTCTGACATCTCCAAACTTACCTTCTGAAGAACATATTTCGTTATTTGCTCCTCCGCGTCTGCTAAACTGTCCTGCTCTGTCTGAAGTTGAATGAAGAAGTCGTTCTTCTGTTGTAAGATCGTGACATTCTGTTCTTCTAGCTCCTTCTTGACAGCCTCCAACTTGACGAAGTCCTCCTTCAGCTTGCCTAGCTCCTCGGCCGCCTTCTTCATCTCTTCTTCCTGACGAGCGACGTTCAACATTGGCTTCACTTTGAGATACAAACGCCACCACGACCAGTTCTTCAATTGTAGAAACTTTCGAAGATTGCGCTGCATCAGTGACAGTGCCACTCTGTAACCAGGACAACAAAATATCAGCGATCGCTTATCATCTCAAATTGTGTTCATATCAAACTCACCGCTGGTCCTGTAACCGCTTATACTCTTTACGCATTAGGAAACCACGGATGATGGCCTGAAAGTTGGAGATTATGAAGGACAATTTGCAGTCTCGCATATCCTCGAGAATGGCCAGTGTTCCGGCTTTGAAGAAAACTTTGGTGAGACCGCAACGATAGGCGGCCGGGTCCAGCTGAGTGGCTGTTAACAGTTTTTCTGTGACTTGTTTTCCGTCGCAGAATCCAGTTGGAATAACATTTGGAGCCAGAATGGAGTAGCTGAGGAGGAACAACAAGAGAAAAATCAAATTCATTGCAAAAATATTTGAAGAAACTACTGAAAACACACCGCTGCTTGAATTCAGAATAAATCATCCTGTTAGGAAATCCTTTTCGACAAATTCGGATTCCTTCGAGGACACCATTGCAAGTGAGCTGGTGCAAGACAAGATGGGCGTCGATAAGACCTTTAGGAAAGAGAAAAGGCATCGTTAGACATGCTACAGCGGTCGTTGATCAGAAAACAGGCATCTTACCAGGCGTTTTCACTTCATTGGGAATAATACACCTGATGAAATGAGGAGACGTGCTCATCAGATTCTTCATCAACTTGTTCAAAGATTCCTGTCAAAGCATTATGAAACATTAAATTTTCTCTTAAATATTAAAGTAGTATGATTTAAGTAGTAATAAAAGAGTCGATTTTGCAACGAGATGAGAGATCATATGAAGACTGAGGGGGAAGGGTAGGCGGATTTTTTCTCATCTTGTTGCAGAATCGACTCTTCTATTACTACATATTTTTATTTAATAAAATGAAATAGTTGTTTGCACTCCGTACTCTGTGCTTCGCTGAGATGGTTTGCATTCCTCCTCCTTTCCTTTTCTTGCCACCCGCCGCCTCTGCCGGAGCAGGAGCGAAGAGATGAGCAACCAGAGAGTCTTTGCTCTGTGCCAGTAAGGCCGATACCGTTTCGTTGATGGGGTCCTTGTTCTTGTCCAGCCATCCAGAGATATTGTATGGAACCTACACAGATATCAAATGTATAAGCAACCTGCAAGTTTCAGAATTCTAAGGCAAAGTGTTTCTCACAGTTCCAGCATAGTGGTGCATCTCAAAGTGAGCCTCAGACTTCCCAGGTTTTGGCGGTTTCGGTTTGCCATAGTTGGGACTCTTGCCCAAGTGGTTCTCGTTTAACTTGGAGATCAGAGATTGGTCAGTCGCCTTGGGGAACATGCACTCTTCCTCAAGAATGGACAAGATGCCCATTGGCTGAGGTCAAAGAAAGAACACAACAATGTTTAAAATGGATGAAATGAATTGAATTCCCATACAAATACGATTTGAGATAATGTTTGTGGCCTACCTTTTCGATAAGTTCAATACAGGCTTGAAGATCCATCCCAAAATCGATGAAAACCCAATCAATCTGTTCTTTCTTGTATTCTTCCTGTTCTAAGACGAACATGTGATGGTTAAAGAATTGTTGAAGACGTTCGTTCGTGTAGTTGATGCAGATCTGTTCGAAACCGTTGAACTAATCGGAAAGTTAAAAACGATGTTAAAGATAGAAAATAACATTTTCCTGCTGTTGTAATTTCAATTGACTCTCACATCAAAAATCTCAAAGCCAGCAATATCAAGAACTCCAATGAACATTTGACGTTTGACCTTGGTGTCCAATGTTCGATTGACACGTTCTACCAGCCAGCCAAACATTCGATTATAGAGAGACTTTGCCAGAGCTCCAACTGCGAAGTTCACCTGAAATGGAGATCGTTCCCACCGAATTGAAGATATTTCTCCGTATTTCAAAAATATTTCTCCATAAAACCAGCCAAAAACCTTACCTGTTTCTCATTCTGACCCTTTGTGACCATTTCAGTGCCAACTTTCACTCGAGGCTTCAGGAAAGCCTGCAACAAATCTTTAGTGTTGACCCCCAATAAGAACGCCACTTTTTCTGCCTCAGCGGTACCATCTGATTCGGCTTGCTCCTCTCTGGGGCGCTGTTTGAATTTCATTTCCCCCATATTCATGATTCCGGTGGTGCACTTGAAGAGACTCATCACCTCATTGTCTGCGAATCCCAGAATCCTAAAGGCGTCCTGTGGAGGAGAGGATTTGAAGTGATGTTAACTTGTGGAAGAATGTGTTTAGCAGGAATTTCAATGTTAGAATTATTGTGATCATTATGTGAAATGATAATTCTGGTTACCCTTGTGAGTCGCATCTCTTCATCGTCGTCCATGCCGTCAATTGTCAACTCTCCCTGGTTGACGTAGAAGAAAATTCCTGGATCGTTGGTAATCAGAAGTTTATCTGGATAAAAATACAGTTCAATCTGTTTAATTAAAAAAGTCAAATATAATTGTTTATACAATATTAACAGCACTATGTTCAAGGAGGTATAATTATTATTCAAAGAATTGTTACGATGGTAACTAAATCAAAGATGTACAATACCATGCATGTCTTCTGCCGCCTTGGAGCAAAGCTGGTAGAAAATATGATAGTTGCGTTCTCCTTTCTGCTGAGAATTCACACGTGACTTTTCTAAGAGATCTAATTGTTGAAAAGAAAGTATCTGGTTAAGTTATAATACCACAATCAAGAATAAAAAGAACATTGTTGTAATTATAAAATAGATTGGCATGTAATTGGATTATTAAATTGTGAATGTTCAAATAATCTGCGCAAATATTCAAAATTATAACCAATAAATGTTTTAAACTATGTAATCAAGAATAATATAATAGCTTATAAAAACAAAATTATAATTGATTATTTAAAGGAATATAGCTTACAAAATTCAATATCCGCTCCAGCGATTTTTCCTGTTGTTCCAAAATGGATTCGAATGAACTTTCCCTGAAAAAAGATGTTCAAAATCAAATAATAAAACTAAAGAAAAATATCAAAAAATTCTCATAAGATGAAATTATATAAGGACAAATTTGAAACCAATATTTTAAGATTTTAAATAGAAATCAATCTTTTATCCTACATATGACAACCACAATGAGGAAACCATCTTACAAATCTCGACGAATTGTTGTTTCTTGTGGTTTTCGCATTTCCATAAGCTTCCAGGACAGGGTTGGCCTGAATAATTTGATCTTCGAGAGAACCCTAAGATTCAAAGGAGATTTATTTAGGTTTAAAGAGGTTAACTGAAGTATTCATTTTATAATTATTTGATTAGCTGTAAATGTCAAACTATACATTGATTAAAAGGGACAAACTTTTTTATCTTCGTCTTCTTTTTTAACCGGAGCACATGCCACCTGTGCGAAGTAAGTGATGACCTTCTTCGTATTCTCTGTCTTGCCAGCTCCACTCTCCCCTCTGTTGAGAAGTTTAAGATTCATTACAAAAGCGTTAGCTTTGAGAAGATTATTCAATAATTTGTTTATTACTAATTAATTTCATTCATTATTCAAACACTTTTTAGCTTAGTAAATATTTTATTAATTTATATATGAATATTTTTGTTTCAATGGAACTCAAAAGTTAACATACGTGATTAGAACCGATTGATTTTCTCTGTCTGAAACAAAAATGTTTTTAAGTATTATTAAACATTATTCTGATCTCATTTAAAGGCTGTTCATAACTGTGTGAAGATGTTGTAATAACATGTAACATCATAACCTTGTAACATGTTGTGATAAACGTTATCTAATTTACAAACTTTGTAACATGTTGTGATAAATCTTATCTAATTTACAAACCTTGTAACATCTTGTGATAAACTTTATCTAATTTACAAACCTTGTAACATCTTGTGATAAATCTTATCTAATTTACAAACCTTGTAACATGTTGTGAAAAATCTTATCTAATTTACAAACCTTGTAACATAATGTGATAAATCTATCTAATTTACAAACCTTGTAACATGTTGTGATAAACTTTATCTAATTTACAAACCTTGTAACATCTTGTGATAAACTTTATCTAATTTACAAACCTTGTAACATCTTGTGATAAATCTTATCTAATTTACAAACCTTGTAACATGTTGTGAAAAATCTTATCTAATTTACAAACCTTGTAACATAATGTGATAAATCTATCTAATTTACAAACCTTGTAACATGTTGTGATAAACTTTATCTAATTTACAAACCTTGTAACATCTTGTGATAAACGTTATCTAATTTACAAACCTTGTAACATCTTGTGATAAATCTTATCTAATTTACAAACCTTGTAACATCTTGTGATAA